>JAQZBX010036942.1:0-23987 GCA_029593785.1 Cabassous unicinctus
CCACTTGTCCCGGCCCGCGGGACAAATCAACGGAGGCGACGAGCTATTCAGCGAAGGAATGAGACTAGACATGGACAAAACAAAAACTGTGCTCTTTATTCTGCTAACATGGCTTCTCTGCGGCTTCTTCCGCTGAGCGGGTTACAATCAGCTCTTTTATAAGCAGGGAAAGGGGAGGGAAAAGGGAAGTGCCTTAAGTTTTAGGTGTCAGTACATGATTGGATAGTTTGAGATCCTAGGCGTGGTGACTGTTCCCGCGCGCGGGAATTTTGTGGCGCGAACTTAGGAAGAAGGAGAAGGAGAAGACAAAGAAGGAGAAGGTAGAGACGGCCATGATAGTTATATTCATACAACATCGCCCCCAACACTGACCCACTCTCGTGCCCCTGGCAACCCATCCCCCATGGAAAACTGACAGGTGGGTTCCTCTAAGATGAATTCTATCAGCTCACAAATGCACTCAGGGGATTGAAAGTGAGCCCCAAACCAAAGCACCAGGGCCGAGAGAAGGAACAGGGCTACCTACCTTGGAAGAGACTCCGAGGACGGGTCAGCGTGTGTCCATTTGCTGGCTGCTGAGGAGTCTGACTCATAGCAGGAGGCTTGTGTCGTTTTGGAGGGAATGTCCGTATGTGGATGCCCCTGCAGGGGCATCTCAGCAGGACGTCACTGCTCCAGGCACGGCGTGGAGCCTGCTGGCCGAGGTCCAGGCCCCAGCTCTGCCACGGAGACGCTGAGTGGTCTTCGGTAGATTCCTTCCCATCACCTCAGTTTACTCGCCCTGTAAAATGGGGACAGAGCAGCTACCTTATACATGTTTTGGGAGGAACAAATGAATTCACCCACAAAGACTGTGCAGACCAGGGCCTGGCACCGGGCCCCGTGGACGGCTGAGGTGCGCCAGGGAGCACGTGGGCTGGGACGTGCCAGGCGCCTTGCAGCACCAGCCTCTACGGGTCTGTGGAAGAGTTTATTAAATTCACGCTATTCCACCCATCAGTAAGTTTATTATCGTGAGTACAACGCTGCGTGGAGTAACATAGGCTGAAGGGGGTGCCATCATTGGCCTTTGCAGACTTCCGGTTTCATGTCAGCAGCTTCAGAAACACTTTAGCCAATTGACTTAGCTTTTATTGCATCTTTCTATATGCATGACAAGATCAGCAGGAAATAGTATGATTTCCCACTGCCTTTTCTTATTTGCTTCGTATTTTTTTCAGTAACTGATAAGTTGACGTCCTTGTGTTCCCTTCCTCTGGGTTTCCTGTTGTCCCCCATTTGTGTGTACCCAAGGGCTTTATAGAACTAATGACTGAAGCCACCAAGGACATGGCTTCACTTGTCCATTTGTTCTCAAAAAGGATACCACAAAAGCCTAGATATACATTTGCAAGTGTTTCTAACAGAAAACTCAGCACCACAGAGGAATACTTTGGCCAAATTGTGCACTTAAGAATTTGATCTGAATTTGCAGGCGCTCTGTCAACTCGGTCTGGATGTCTGAGGGATTTATTCAAAGCTGCTGGAGTGAGCGGTTTAAGAAGATGGAGGCTGTTGAGGCACTTACGGCAGTTTCCAGAAAGCCGCGGGAAGGCCAGGGGGACGGCGGGCTGTGCTTTCTCTGCGAGATGCTCGTGAAGTGCACTAGGACAAGAGTAATCATCGATGGGGTGCTGCTCCGAGCCCCGAGCTTGCCTGCATCATCTCATTCCGTCCTTACAACAATCTAGGGAGACTGTATAATTTTCTCAGTTTTGCAATTGAGAAAAGTGAAATCCAGAAAAGCTAAATGGCTTTCTCCAAATTAAACAGCGCCTGAGTGTCAGAAGTAGGGGAGGTGGTGCTAGCATTGAGTCGTGTCTCCCCGAAAGATGTGTTCAAGTGCTAACCCCAGTACCGTGAGCGCGAGCCTAGCTGGACATAGGGTCTTTGAAGAGTTAAGATGAGACCAAAGTGGAGCGGGGTGGCCTGATCCAAAGTGACAGGTGACTGATAAGGAGGGAGGACTCGATGCGGAGGGACACACGTTCATTGACATTTTGTAACTTCTCTGGATTGTCCTTTGTCTCTTGTTCGCCCAAATGATTTTTTTGAGTCATTTCTATTTAAAGTTATCAAATGCGATATTCTGTATTAATTGGTGTTCTGCTGAGTCTTTAATGGTCGTTAGCCAGCTGAAGATAGGCTTGTTTTCTTCATGGTTAAATTTTCTCTAGAGTTCCTTCCTTACCTAGAAAGAAAGAAAGAACAAAAGAGGATGCACTTCCCAAGTGCTTTCATTCCTAGATGGTCTTCCAAAGCTTCACCGTGATAAGACATTCCAGAATAAAGACACAGAAGTCTGAGTAGAGGGCCTGGACGTGAAGCGAAGAGGGACGCAGGGGCCCCCAGAGTTCGTGTGGAGTAAACGGAGCCCCAGGACTCCAAGAGCAAGAAGGGAGGAGGCACGTCGCCAAAAGTCCTCAGCAGAGCAGAGAACAGACATCCCGGCGGAAGGAAGGTGCTGTTCCCGGCGCCTCCCCTCTCAGCACAGGCTCTCTTTGGAAACGGTATCCTTTTCCCTGACAAAGCCCTTCCCATAATTACTCATTCTATGTGGTGGTAGCTCTGGGAGAAGCCCGTGAAGGGAAGCGTATACTACGCTTCAAGGCCGCACGGCGGTTTCACTCAGAGTAAGGAATTCATCTGACACTCGACGTCAAAGAGGGCACACGTTTTGATTACCTGCTAGACAAAACGCCTAGTATTTGGGGAGGGGGCATGCACCTATGCAGACTACAAACTCTGAAGGAGACAAGACCCGGTAAAGGAGAACCGTACTGCGGCAAAGAGCTCTGAAAGGCGTCGTGGACTTCTGTCGGGAATGTTTGCTCCCTTGAAACTGGATGTGGACGCCTGCTTCAGCGTGCGAAGCGGTAAAATATGTTATTTTTTATTTTTTTGTAGCTGATTAGTTGCCTTCTTTAAGAAACCCTATTAAACAATTCCTATATTTTGGCCACTACTGAGTTTCAAACCCAGAACAACAAAATGGGTTATTCTGCAAGAATGTCAACAAAAAGGTTTTTTTCATAGCTATAAGTATAAAAGTATAAAATATAAATATCATTGAATATTTAAAGTAAAAACACCACACGAAATGAAAGCCTTTATTTTTCCACACTCTTATTGACAAACGCTTTTCCTGACGCGCATTCCAGTTCTGAACGCCAGTCCTAAGGCTTTTCTGAGCCTTATTACCCCAGCGCCAGCGGCCGCCACGGCAGCTCAGCGCCTGCATTCTGTGCAGCCCCTTTCCTTCTGCTGGGCACTACCGAGGGTCCTCCACAATCAACAGAGGTCTGCAATAATTCAAAACGTACGCCTCGATTATTAGATCAATTATATCCAATTTGTGTGACGAAAGCTCATGTTGCAAGAGGAATGACTCGATTCCAAGGTAAAA
Source organism: Cabassous unicinctus (assembly GCA_029593785.1). Classification (NCBI taxonomy): domain Eukaryota; kingdom Metazoa; phylum Chordata; class Mammalia; order Cingulata; family Chlamyphoridae; genus Cabassous; species Cabassous unicinctus. The sequence continues at coordinate 3,446 of JAQZBX010036942.1, forward strand.
ACCTGACACTTTGACATTTTTCACATTCTTAACGTTTTAAACTTCACCCCAAGAATCTTACTAATAAATTTTAACTGTTGTCTTTTGATGCAACTGTAAATCTAGAGAAGTCTTATGACCTTACCCAGAAAATGAAAGGCCGACACACAGCAGGAATGCAAAGTTTAAATCGCTTTGGTCTCCTCTTACTAGAATTTAAAGTAGCCTGTTCAGAACACGCGTAACAAGCCACATGGGTTGAGAACTTTGTTACACACGTGTCCATCCCTCGGGCAGGAACAATTGGCAACAAGGTTTAATTTACTCTTTTAGGCATTGTTTGTTTCCATAAACAATAGAAGCATCACTCTCCTTTGTCCTTATTCTTCCTGATTTACTTTATCTTAACATCTTGATTTCAGGGATTCATCTATTTTCTTCCATGTCTGGATGCTGAGAACCCAAGTCTCCTATTAGTGCGGAGCAAGCTACAGGCTTGCTTTATTGTCCCACTATTTATTAAACCCCAACACCTGACCTGAATACCAAGGAATAGAGATTACAGGAGCTCTTCCTTTCTGCACTGAATTATTCATAATTTTATACATTAAAACTTATAAAATTATTAAGACACCTGATTAAGATATTTGGAAGGCTAGTGTTTGATTTTCTTGGAAAAATGATGTATTATTTAAAACAATAATCTCTAGAGTTCTTTAAAAATTCAGCACCAATTCAATGCAGTGGAGATTTATTGAGTGCCTCCCTGCTAGATGCACGGAGGACGCAAAAGAAAAAAGGTGTGAACGGTGGATGCCTTCAAGGAGTGTGTTGGTGCAACATGAAGTGCACAGACAATGGAGTACGGAAAACATTTTCAACTTGCACTTTAAGGTCGAGTCCCAGGACTTCACACGGATAATTTCGTTTCATCTATCGCTAGTGCCATTCTACAGGTTAATTACCTGCCAGAGATCAGAAAGCCGGTCAACGGTGCTGTCGCCCTGCTTGGGAAGGTAGACCTGCTGTGGGGTGAGGGGGACGGCTGCCCCGAGAGGCTTGGCTGGGGCAGGCTGCGTGAGCTTGCAGCCCCCGGGTAGTGGTCCTGAGGTGGGAAACGCGGAGGCCGAGGCAAAGCAGCCATTTTATTAGGCCACAGTATCCCCACATCTACGCACGTACAAAAGCTATTAAGTCGTATTTATTCATTTCCTTATTAGGAATCAATTTTATGTGCTGTTCTTGGCTGAGTCAAGTTCCTGGAGAAGCTGGGTTTGAAGTTCATAGCTTTTGTTCTTGAGTCGTAAAGAAGCTTTTTGACTCAGATGCAGCAGAGTTTTCTGGGCTGGGTGGTTTGCAGGGAAGGATGAGGGGACCTGTTCATCCAGTAGGAGGCTCCCCACAAATCCAGGGAGGCGCTCGGTAATCCCTCCAGGAGGCCAGGCTGGTTTTTAAATAGCAGGCAGGGCAGAAAAGCTCAGAGACAAGTGCATCTAGGCCACGCATCTGATTATTTGGAGACACTGACCTGGCGTGTGTATAAACGCGCCTATTCCACTTTGCTCGTTATGGCTGTCCTTGGTGAGTGAAATCTCTGGTTTGTACCTCGAGGGGCAGTTCTCTGTGCCAGAACTGGACCAGGACAACATCGTGTGGCCTGAGCGAGTCTTGCTTTGCGTTTTCAGTTTATCCAAGACGTGTCCCCTTCAGTTCAATTCAATCAAAATGAGGGATGGGCAGCGCACTAGCTCTCAAATGGGGCTGCACATCGGAGTCACCTGGAGGCTTTAAAAGGTGCAGCCGCATGGGTCCCACCCCAGAGTCTACTTCCACTGGTGCGGGTGTGCCTGGGGCATCAGGATTTTAACATCTCGAATACGCAGCAGAATTTGAGACTTGCTAGTGTAGAAAACAGAGTCCCTGGCTCTAAGTGCTCATTATTTTAGTGCCTTTATTTGAAAAGTAGCCAGTTTAATATTTCTGAAAACAGAAATAGTTTTTATGTAAATTATCTCTGTTCATATAAATCGCCCAGTGGGTAGAGTTTATGCAATTGATATTAGGGTAGTTAGGGATTTAAACATGCTCAGAAATAAATGAAACCCAATTACAACACTAAAATGTAAAAGCACTTGTATATCATGCTTGTGTACACAAATTGGAAAAGTGTACCGGACTATTTGTCAATGACCGCTCCATCTCCCTTGGGGTACGTTGAAGGGCTGTCTGCCGGCCGCTGGATCCCTGCTTTGACCAGTGCCATCTGGGATGTCCTCTGGCAGGGCCCCCTCGCAGCCCGCGCGCCTGCAGCTCCCCCGGGGCCTTCGGGTGCCCTGGAAACAGCATGCCTCCACGGGCACGGGTGAGGACCGGCCCCCACCTCATCCGGCGCCCCGTGCAGTGGACAGGCTGGCTTGAGGGCCCTTGTCTGGGCTCACTGTGGCTGAGCTGGGTGACATGCCCAGGATGCCTCTCGCTGCATAGCTCCAGGCAAGCGCGGGGCCCAGAGGCCATTTGCGTGGCCCCTGGAAGCCACAGATGTCCAGCAGCCTCCCCAGCGGGGGCCAGCACCCGGCTTCGAGCTCCCCAGCCGGGGCTTCCTAGCTCTGCGTGAAAGGACCACGTGCAGCCCCGAGGTGGAGGCCTGTGGCTGTGGGAGAGATGCTGCGGGTTGCAGCCCGCCCTGGGGGTCCCATCCATCCTTGTCCTGCGCCCTCCTGCAAATCGCCCCAACTCTCTGACCTGTGGCCTCCGGCGGGCGACACACAAACCTCAGAATCAACACGCGGCTCTCAGAGCTGTGCGGTCAAGTCCCTGGGCAAGGCCATCGCTGCCTCTCCCCTCCTCTGACCTGCACTGTCCACAAGGACACCTGCCCTGCCCTGGCTGGGCAGTCCGCCGCACCTGGGCTGCACTTGGGCCACACCTGGGCTGCACCTTGGCGGAACCGAGCGCGGCCTCTGTCCTGGTGTGTTGATACCCTGTGGCCGAGGACAGCAACTGACTTTTGTTGTTGTTTTGTTGTTTTGTTTGTTTTTGTTTTTACTTTTACAGGAACAGGATCCTTTTATCCTTGGTACATAGAAAGTGACAAAAATAAATGTTAGTTAGATGAATTGATACGTTATTTTGTAAGTCTCAAGATCTACCAGGATGGATTTACCATCATGAGATTCGTTTCTCAAGCATTAGTTTGCTCTCCGGTGCCTTGTCTCCACTCCAGTGCAGGAGCTGGAGGAAGGGGTTCTGAACGGCAGGTTTGACAGTGGGATTGTGCCACTCCCCTGAAGCAGGGGCCTCACCCCGACTTCTGCAGGCCCTTCCTTGCATCCCCGGGTCACATTAGGCCCTCAGTAAAATCCTGCTGGGTGAAGTCCTGTGTCTCTAGCTCCAGCCAAAGCCACAGCCCTGAGCAGAGCACGCAAGCCCACGCATCTGGTCCCAGCACTTTGGGGGGAGCCTCGCTTTAACGCTATCAGGTTATTTTAGCTTTCCCATCGTAAGAAGTTACCATTCTTCCCTGACCTCACCTGACCTCTCCTTCCACACCCCAAATAAACGAGGTGAGGAGAATCAAAGATGCGATTCTGCTTTAAACTGACACCCCCGGAGGTCCCCCTTGTCCTGTTGGACGGCTTCCCCTCCAGCACTGGCCCAGCCGCCTTGCACGGCTGAGTTAGACCATTTCTCTCCTCTGCGCCCAGCCATGCCTGCTCTGTTGTAAAAGGAGCTCAGTGCTTGGGCTCTTGAATGGAGCACTTTGAAGTGGAAGCACCATATAAATCTCGGGAAAGAAATATAAACGAGAACTCCAATCGCCTTCGACTATCCTCCCTCGCTCGTGAGAGACATCGGAATCTGGCAGTAATTTTCTTCTCTTTGATTGTTTTCCAGCAATGGCTTCCTCCCTTTCGCCTAACGCTAAACTCCATTTACATCAGTTGGTGTAAATGTATTTTGAAAATACAGTGGTGCTTCTCTTAATAAAGGCACTGCATTCTTACGAGCTCCTTTTTCTTCCAAAGAAACTGTGCTACAGAAGTGGAAATAAAATAGGAGGCAGAAGGACATGGGCAAACATAATGGTTCAGGGGTGGAGGTAGGGAGTGTGGTGTGAAAAAGGCATCAGCTCCAAAAGAGGCCACACGTGTCTCCAAGTGCAGGTGTGCAGGCCGGGGCTTGCGGGCAGACAGGTGCGGGGTAGAGGGCTTAGCTGGGACTGCCCCGCCCTGGGCCGTGTGTCTAGACGTGGGCGAGCTGTTGGTTCAGGAACACTGCCAGCGATGAGAGCTGCTTGGCGCTTTCCCCGCCGCGAGCCCTGGGCACGTCTCCCTGCCTGCCTTGCTGAAGAGCCGTTCCTAAGGACAACCGCCCCAAAGCCACCCTAAAATACTTATTTCAGGACCAGGGTGCTTTGCGTTTGGTGGGGAAGAGAAATAGCATCAAGGAGCTCTCTAGGCTCCAGACGTGTTATTGCACTTAATAGTCTCAACAATTGTGTACTTTGGGTTTGATTATCTATAATTTGTGTGAAGGGCAACAGACCCAAGAGGTTCAGTGGCTTCCCTGAGGTCACACAGCTGGATCGTCCTGGTTCTGAAACACGTTTCCTCCACCACATAACCTACTGCCTCCTACAGGACACTGAATGATATTTCAGGAATTCCTACCCCAACAAATATTTTTCCACCTATTTACAGGTGCCTGAAACTTCTTTTACCGATGACCCAATTTTTCATACCATGGAAATAAAGGATAAAAGTTAAAATACTGATAGGCTAAAACTGTAAAGAAAACTAAAACTTAATTCAACAAAAACTGTCAACAGTCCTGGAGATAAATCACTAACATGGATTTTTGCCAATTTCTACTGGGAATTCATGCCTTGGCCAAGGAAGTCACGACCATTTCAAGGGAAAAAGGGCAGGTTTCGTAACTGAGCTATGGTCAATGGAAGCTGTATTCTGAATCTTATTTTGTCCTGCCAATGATTGTAAATAATTGTACCTTGTGATATTTATGAATATGTATTATTGTTGCTTTAAATATGAGAGTTCCTTTCCCATAGGGTTCATCGATAAAGTGGCATGCTACGGTATTGTTATTAGCTTTATGAGTTTTCCTTTTGTTCTTGTGTTACATTGATGATGAAATGAACTTTACCTAATTAAAGCTGGATCTGAAAAATAATAGACCTAAGCAGATAGAAAGTAGAGTGTAGACCTAAGATTCAGGAATTGAAAATTTTCTTACGAAGCAGGAACCCTAGCTGTTTTCAGCACCGGATTCCAGGATGATTACATGTCAGTAGGGCCCACCTCAGCGTATTTTTTAAGGAAAAGGACAGTCAGGTGCTTACCTTTGAGCCATGTCATCAGACAGGAGGATTAATGAACGCAGCACAGCGTCTGTGCCTTGACTTTATCTGCAGCTTTCCAGGTGCTTCTTTCTGAGTTCAGGGTGAGGTGCGGCTCCTCTGACAAAAACCAAAAAAAGAAACTACATTAAAACAGTTTTAAGAATAAGCATGTGAAGAATTGACTCAGGGAAAGAATTCTTTGACACTTTGTAAAAAATTATTACAAATGTGGAAGAGGGTTCTCCCAGCTCCTACTTGTTACGCAGCTTGGCCCCAGCTCGTAGGGAAGTCAGGGAGACTAGCGTGGCTTTGGCAGCTGAGAGCTAAGGGACTGGCATTGCCCAGGGCCTCGGGGGTGGCTGCGCCAGCCAGCAGCAGTGGGGCCCAGTGGCAGCAGGGCTGGAGGGGGCAGGCGTGTCAGAGTGGAAACGGGGAAGGCCCGTGGGAAGCTGCAGGTGCTTCGCAGCCACTGGAGGCCACGGCAAGGCGCTTCCACGAACTTCATAGATTCTGAACTCCCGGGAATTGATGAATGTTGAAAAAGCTTGTCTTGAGCTCATCCTGGGATACCCCCAGAGATAAATTATGAGGAACGGCCCTATTTTTCTTACTGGGCTCCTACGTTTGCCCCTAGGCTGGCACGACCTATGAAAACTAGGAGAACTCAGTTAACCAGACTCCCTTTGCTCCCTGGAGCTGAAAGCTTCCCAGAAGCAGACGGCCTCCTTCTAGACGGCACTTCCTGGCTTTCCTGGTGGTGTATTGTTCTGCTGACCTTCATAAAATTGTATCCACTAACAATTTAAGGTCATTTTCAAGTTGTGTTTGCTGTCACCTCACGTTTCTTGATAGGAATGGGTTTGCTTACATGGAAAGCAGGCGTCCTTGTAACTCCACCTTCAGATATTACTGGCATATGGACTCAGCTTTAGCCAGGAATTTGAGTAAACGAGCTGTTTAAAATGGCTGAACGGGGGCGTATTAGAGTTTGAGGTTAGTCAGCCTATTTCCTGATAGATATGTGCTCAGGGGCTTCTGCCATATCTTGAAGTAGACAGAAGGAGGGGTTGGCAGAAGTGCACTGGACCTTTCACTGTTTGTGTGGTACAGACCTGTGTGACCCCCTGGCTGGCTGGTGAACAGGTGAGCTCTTGAAGGTACAGTCACAGTAGCAAGACGAGTGTTGACCTATTGAAGTTTCACAGGTAAAACCACTCAACTGCTCAGGCATCATCGGTAGCTGGGCAGAACTGAGCCAAAGATATTGGGGCCCCCAAGAGGTCTTTAAGGGCACAAAGCACCAAAGTGGCATTGCTGCAGCCTGTGCTTCGAAGGAGCGCTGAGATTCCTTTGTTGGCCCCAAGGATTTGTGTGTAAGCCTCTTCAGGGTGACCCAGTGTTGATCTGCACCACTTGGGGTGGGAGTCCCAGAGCGTCAGATCATCAAGACAACAGATGTCCACAGAGTGTTCTCTGAGGAACTTTAAAGTTGCATGAAAGGTGCCACTGCACTTGAAGGTAAAAACGTGCTTTTACTAAAGGAAAAACAAACGAAGAGTTTCAGATCTACTTACATGAGCGATCCTTGATCCAATTATGCATATCCAGTGTCTTCTGGTACTAAAGACTAATGCTTTGCAGGCCCATTGGGTAATGACTCTAAAGGCTCCCACTAACATCTCAAACATCAGTAACAGCTCTGTCAGGAGCTTGTAAAGCTCTCCCCTGGGGCGTTCTGCTGGAGCCACACTCAAGCTTTCCCACTTGTTTGCCCTCCTCAGCTTGTCCTCATTTCTGACCTTTTCAGGCATTTTCTTTTCCTTGGAAAATCCACGCCCCCTCCTGGCCTTGATAACGCCTCTCTATGTCCTGGGACTCTGGATAGATATCTCCTCCTCCAGGAAGCTTCTTGGGACCTCAAAGTCTGGTGCCACTGTCCCTAAAGCCAATGGCCTTTCTGAAAGAGCATTTATGACATCTATTCATTACCACCTACCTCTTGTTCATCTTCCCCATAGTCTGGAAACCCACTGAATGTGGGGCATGATATGTCCAGTCACGTAGCAGTCAAACAGTAGACACGTAGGGCAGAGAATGTTTCCAAGGACGTTGGTCTGTTCTGAGCACACAGGTAGATTATACTTCCTTGCGGTGGGGCCAGGTTAGCAGCTCTCGTCAGTGGACTGGGGACAGAGGGTATGGAAACCACTTCAAACCTGTCATGAAAACCTCAGCACCACGATCTCCTCTCCTCACCCCTCCACAGCTGTCACGGAGGCCCTTTGTTCAACATGGCGGCATCATGGATGGGAGGAGATGTGGTGAGCCTCCAGGGAGAGCTGTGTGATAACGTTGGACTGTGATGCAAACAAAAATAAACTTTTGCTCTTTTTAAGACTCTGAAAATGTGGAGGTTTTTGGTCCCTGCTGCTGAGTATTGTCAACTTTGTTCAATAGAGCACTTGAAAAAATCTGTCACTAAGATAATGAAGGTGCTCAGCACCATTGGCCTAAGAATGGGTCTGGTTGAAGCTCACTGAGGGTGATGCATTTGAGTCGCAGTTTGTGGGGTCCCCTCTTTCAAGCAACGGGCAGGCAGATGGGGGCAATCGTCTGAGGATGCGTGGGAGGGTAGAGAGGGAGGCACTCTGACACAGGCTGAGAAGAGTCCGTCCTGTTGGGCCACCCGCAGGGATCCGAGGGCGTTGCTGGTGCCTCCCCTTGGCTATTCCTCCACCCATCTCCTCCTGGAGGAGCTACAGAGCTAAGGGAAGGGCGTCCTCTGCCACCCTAACCAGGGCGTTGGACTGGGGCTACGCAAGATCTGGGAAGCATTGATGGGCTGGAAATAGTTTCAGTTCCAGAGACACACCAATAAGGGTTTAAAGATTGGCACTGCTGCTGACTAACCTGTGTGATCGCAGCCAAGTTATTTCACCTTCCTGAGGCCTGAGGAGGAAAAAAAATTGTTGAATTAAGTATGGATAAATCTATAAAATGGGTACAATAGTGCCTTCTTTGTAGGGCTGATATGAAGATTAAATCAGGAACTACCTGTAAAAATTCTTGGGCTTGCAGCCCTAATGGTCAGTGAATAATTGAGGTTTGTGGGCACTGAGATTTGATATTCATGTTTTTATCTGGAGTTCTTTGACGCCGATTTACGGCAGAACCTCCAGATTTGACTCGTAACATTATGTCTGATAACTTGATCATTCTCTGTCCAATACTGATACCCCAATGTAAAATTCAGACAGGTTAATTAAAGGATGCTTGTGAGCTGTTCTGAGTAACTCTGGTAGCTCTGGCTTATTGTTTGAGACCATTTTATTATTAAATGAGTATAAAACTCGGTGCCAAGCAAGGCGATCCTATAGTGTTTTGTCAAATACCACGTTCCCCCAAATTCCAAATGTATGGACACATTTTCTTTGGCCCACCTGTACTTAATGTCATTCCTGTTCCTTTGTGAATAGTTTGCAATGCATCTTGGATCATGAGCCAATCTGTATCAATTTTTTTATGATATATCTTAGAGAGTTAGGGTACCAGGAAAAGTTCATGGAGAGGAAAAGGAATGGGGCAGCGTTATTTAGTTTATTAAGTAAACCTGAAATTTTAGTTATTTGGGCTCTTTATAATTGTTCTGCAGGAAACCATAAAAGCACAATGTGTGGTAATTAGCCCCCTTTTCACAGAGGCTTATTATGATAAAGGTGTGGCAGTATGCCCTTATGCCCCAAGTAATTAGGTATTAAAACTAAGTGCCCATTGCTCACCAGAGGTTCCTGCAGGATCTGGCAGCTCCAGTTGGTTAAAATGCTCTTGAGTGCTCATCTCCGGGAGGATGTGAAGCTATCACAGATTCTTTGCTCAGGTTTAGTTCTGTAATATAGCTTGTCCTTCTGTCAAAACTAAACTGGTTTGAATTAAAAAAATTGCTCTGCACTTGGATAGACTTCGTAACTCTGCTCTCTCAAACAGGTTTCTCCGTTCATGGTGGAGCACCATCATGTGACATTCCTGCCCAAGAGCATGGTCCCATCTCAGCCCACACTGAGAAAACAGACCCCAGACTCCTTCTCTGGAGGTGGGACATGTCCAGCACCCCATATCACAGCCAAAAAACTACTGTTGGCCCTAAGACCACCAGTGACAAATGTAGCGCTAGGAGAAAACAGATCTAGCAAACATGCTCCTGATGGAGACAATGAAATTGCAACTTAATGAATTAAATTTCCTGACAGAGGAATTGTTTGTATTCCGTCTATTGCACATGCACTTACAGGACTGAAATTCTGAGAATTAGACAGTTGTTTTGGCAAAGACTCCAATCAAACTGAGTCATTGCTGGCTTGCAGATAGCTGATCCGGTCATGCCAGTGTTTGGTGGCTAAACATCCACCAGGAAAAGATACACGACCAAGATAGTAACAGTTCATGCAAAAGTGCTTACGGAGTCAACAGAGGAAATATGTTTACTTCTGATAGAAATGAAACGTTTAATATAAGCTCCATTTGTTTCAATAAAACAATCTGTCAAGATCAAAGTGTTTTAAAGTGTAAACCCATGTGCTATTTGAAAAAAATAGATGTCCTTTAGATAAGCTTAATGGAATGCAGAATACTGAGAATCCACCTTCCTTATTTTAATCCTTATAACACAGAGTAGGGCCACAGATCGCTTGAAATCAATTAGCATTTGTTGAGCTAATGGCGCAATGGAAAAAATGACTCATTTAGGAAACAGACTTTGACAATGTAGTTTTTAAATGGGAAAAAGTCTACGGTGCTGGATTTCTTTTGAGCCACTCTAGTTTTCTCATAACATTTAAGCCAAGGCCGATGTGATTCTACACTCTCAGCCAAAACTAATCAGAAGATGATGTATTAGGTTTTTAAAATATTTGTAGTTTGCCTTGACATTTAGTTAATATTACTTCCCGCACCTATATGCTTGCCGGGCGGAGAAGCAAGCAGATATTGAACCTTGAGAGAGGTTTTGTTGGCTACCTATGCCCAAAAGGCATAATTATTTATCTTTATTTTCCTTTAAGGAAAATTCAATCTTTCTCCTGCACTGTAAGAACCTAATAGCAAATCCTAATGCTGTGCTTTGGATGGGAAGTGATCTTTGCACTGAAAGTTCACCTGAGTTGTGAGACTGCGTCAAATGTGTACTAAGCTGGAAGCCTTTGGAGTCGGAGACATTTGTGTGGGTGGGTCCCCTGGAATTTTTTCTATTCTTACAAAAAAGGCAAATAGCCGAGGAAAATGATGAGTGATTTTCATGCGAGAAACAATACATCAAGAATATCTAAATTAATTTAACAATTACAAGGAATATTCTTGGCCACATCAATTTAGGATATGCTGGCAAGCGGGAAATGATTTTCAATTTATATATGTCATTTCTGATATTTCTTCTGTAGCTACAGCAAAAAAAGACAAAAAGAAAAGGAGAGGATTTTGGATTTGTGTTTAACTCAATTTTTTGTATGGCTTTTTGTGTTTGAATAGTTGGCAAGACTTATAGCAAGGTCAGGAATTAAACCCAAGAAATGTCCCAGCCTTTTTTGAAAAGCAAATTAGTAATAAATAAAAGTATAAGTAAATAAATAAATAAATAAACAGTTTTGGGAAGTCAGCACAGCGTAAAACGTTATGTAATGACTCATTAATTATGATGGTTATCGAACGAAGAGATTTGCTACAGAATGGCAGCAGCATCTGTGGTTAGTATTTTGACTTGAGATTGGAAGGAAGATACCTTCTTAATCACCATTATTATCAGCATGGCTTTCTCTTATTCATGACACTTTCACTAGAAAGGCAAAAGTGAGCCACTCTAATTTTTGTTCTAACAAGTGTCGGCGGTGTGATTTTGAAAACTTATGCTCTGGCTGCTTGTGTGGTTATCATCTGCAAACCAGCAAGCCATGCCAAACCAGGACCAACAGTAGTTTGAATTTATTTTCTGCTTAATCCCTTGTCAGTGCTTAAAAAGAAACATTTAGTTCAATAAGAAAAGATGTAGAAATTTCCCTTGACCATGTAAAGTCAGAGGAAGGGAGGCAGGACGGGTTCCTTGTCTGAGAAGAGAAGAAGAATGTCCATGAAGGGCTGTGCCTGCAGGCTGGTCTCCATGTCCGTTCATCCACTGAGCCCTTCCTCACACGTTTCTTGAACCCCTGCTCTGAGGCCAGTGCCTCAGTGCCGGCTAAGCCCCGCTTTCTGTCTTCACAGAGCTGCCAGACCAGTGCGGAGGAAGAGGTAGATAGACAGACAGTGAGGCCTACTCAACAATACCGGTCACCCACCCACCCCGTGCTGGGTCTCTTCTCACACACTTGAGATGCGCTGTGAGGGGAAAAGACCGAGACCCTCGCCCAGCGGAGGCGCTTCAGTTCGGGTGGAGGGAGCCGTGAGTGAGCAGTCAAGGCCGTGCTCGAGTACACTGGGCAGCGGGTCGTGGGCGTAAAGCCTAGAGGAAAGGAAGAGGGCAGGGTGCGGGGCTCGGTGCCAGTGGGGGAGTGTGTGGGCCTTAACAGGGTGCTCACTGTGGTCTCCCTGAGCCAGGAACTTGAAGGAAGTGGGCGAGGGAAGCGAGGGTAGAGGAGAGGCAGACCTTCCAGGCAGATGGGCGCGCCAAAGCCAGCGCCCAGACGGATGTGCTCCAGGACTGCCAGGGGCCCTGAGTGGACGCCACTCATTGGGGGAGGGGAGAGCCAGAACATGGTGCCGTTCATTCCAAGTAGGGTCTTGCTGGCCATTGTAAAGGTTCTGGAGTTTATTCCCAGTGAAACGGGGAACGGTTGGAAGGTTCTGAGCAGATTAGTGATGTGGTGTGGTTGAGCGTTAGAAAGATCACTCTGCCAACTGTCAGGCATGGACTGAAGGAGGCGGGGGTGCAGGGAGGGGACCAGGAAAGAAACGGTGGTGGGTCGGCCCAGGGTCTCGAGAGCGCAGGGGTAAGACGTGGCTGGGTAAGAGGATACGGTGTGAAGACTGAGGCAGCCTTATTTGCAGATGGAGTGAAGGAGGGGTGAGGGAGAGAGGGCACGTGAGATGAGGGTGACGTATATGCCATTGCCCTATCGATAACCAGCAGTCAGTGACCCCAACACGTGCTTTGGAGGTGTGATAGAAGCAAATGCTTGGTCAGAATGGCTTAAAGAGAGCTTGGAAGAAAAGGAATTGGAGATTGCAAATATAGGCAACTCTTTCAATGCCATGTGGGAAACCAGAGGGAAAAGCAACTCACTTCCTGGGTTAATCTGAGAAAGCTGCACAGAAAAAGTGACTTTTGATTCCAGTCCTTGAGAACAGATAAGAGTGCAATAGGCTGACAAGAAGACAAGACCATGCTGGCAAGGATGAAGAACATGCACAGCGGTGGGTTTACGCAGGTGGGGTGCCGGCTGTGGAGGGGGGATCGGGTGGGAGGTGGGGTGACCCGAGAGGCAAGCTCTGCTTCCCTTGGAGAGGACTCTGACCTTTGAGCTTCGGTTACCTTTCTGCTCTTGGATTTGTTATACTTCTGAGCTCTGACACTGACTTCCATATTTCAACTGTAGGCGCTTTCCTAGAGGGTGGAATGTGGCACCTGCTGTTAAATTAACGAGGGACAGCCACCGCTGAGGCCACAGGATTCAAGCATGCTGGGACGTGGACTGGCTCCCCATCGTCTCGAGTTTATTTCATAAGAGGCAGAGAAGCTTGTTAAAAGTGTAGTGGAATGTGCCGCCTTTCAGTTCCACAGCAGAATCTCCTGTCCCTGCAGAAGCTCATGGGAGCCTCCACAGGACCCCGTGGCACCAACACACGGGGACATTCCAGGACGTAGACAATTAGGTGAGGTGGAGATCGGAGAGAACGTGCCCACCGGAGGCCCCACTTCACCTCACGATTCCCCCATGACGCCAAAGACGGGGTCCCACCCAGGGAGGGGTCTGCCCGTGGAAACCGCGTCAGCAGCTCGACGGGCACCTCTCTGACGGCGATGGCTGCGAGAGGAGCCACCAGGTGACGCCTTTTCTCGGCGACTGAAGCCCTTTGCTCTCGATTGCCTGAGAACAGCACATACAAAGGTGTTTCTTACGTTGGATGCCCTGCTAAGAAAGCGCCTGATACTCTGCCCTGCTCGGTGCCAGTCTCCCACAGAGAAGGCTCGCCGCTCTTTGAACGCTCACATTCCCCATGAAAGAAGCTATTTCTGTCAGATGGGGTATTGTTAAGCCGTTCCTTGAAGTCAAATCCATCATTGTAGTTATTGTTTGACCTACTGCTGCCAGTCAATGCTGTGAAAAGATGAGCTTGGGAGAGGGGGTGAGACCCGAGCCCGGACCCCTTTGTCTTAGTAGAAAGCAGTTCAGTAATGATTTTCAAACAAAAAAGTTTTATTGGATGTAACGTTTTCTTCTTCACCTAGTTAAAAACGTCGTGTGGTGTGTGGAGAAACCAGAAGTAACGTGAAATCTGTTTCCCCCTGGAAGAATTGCTGTGTGATAAGCCCATCATTCATGCAACTTTCTGGATCTTGGAACTGCACAGTTTGTACAGGAGGGTTAATTATTTTGGTAACTACCGCTTAGCCCTAGGACTTGAATGGTAATTTGTATTGTCTTTGATGCTCATTGTTAGATTTAAAAAATGTATTGACTGGAATTGATTATCTGTTACAGAAGAAGTGGGAATTGTTTGTGGCTGATTAAGAAATTGCTCAGGTGCCTGAATTAATCCTCTGTGATGTCTGTAATGGATGTAAGCTTTCACAAAGCCTGTAAGCTTAGTCCAGACTCCTGCGGCCCCAGCGAGCAGCCTCTAGCTGGGGGAGCGGGTCTCCTCTGGTCTTCACTCTCGGCCAGCTTGTCCTGGTGGCAGGGACTCCCTGCGCTGTGCTCAGTGGGAAAGCATGGCGGCCGCCCTGCTGCTGGCGCTTCCCTTCAGTTGCTTTCTTCCTGGGGAGACGCTGTGCTTCTCCCCCCGCCCCCCATGCCTCTTCTTCATTACTGAGCCCTCGCATCTCTGAATTGGCTTGCCTGTGGAAGTTTCTAAAGCCCACCTTCTCCTTCCTACTAAGATAAAATCATTACATAATGTTTTGCTTTCCTCCCTGGCCTTGGCTACCTGCCAACTGTACCTGCTCATTTGCATCTCTCTGTGCTACCTAATGTCACAGCACTGTCCCCTTGCTCTCCTATCTTAACTGTCCCTCAAGTTCTCCTCCTTCCTTAGCCATTTGACTGCGGACCGGTACCTGGTGTGACATTGGTAACAGGCCCTACAGTTTTAGTTCCATCGTGAGCATCATTTCCAGTGCCCAGGCTAACACTCTCAGCTGGAGCAGTAACGCAGAGACGGGAGTCTGGCCAGATGGACGATAAGAGCAGTGGCCGGGAAGGGCGGACCGTCTGCAGCTGGCAGAGTCTGCATCTCCAAACCATCTTCCCCAGCTAAGACTGCAAGTCCACGCTTAGTGGAAGGTGATAAAGACGGCTAAGTCACAGAGAGGGCTTTTTATGTCCCAGGCACTGCTGGACACTTTATGCGTAAGAAATCGCCGAGTGGTCGTAACAACACTGTAGGGGAAGCATTTTTATGACCTTCATTTTACACATAAGGGAAGCACAGAGAACTTAAGGAAATCGCCTGATATTGCACAGCCAGGAAGTGGCAGCTCTGGGACCTGAACCTGGGCAATCTAGCTCAGAATGTGCTTTCCTGCCCTTCCCTCCTTCCAGCATTGTACGAGAGGCCGAGAATATGGACATTAAGGAGCAATCGATTTTTAAGCACTGTGCACAAATTCGAAATACAAAACAAAACACAGCATGGTGGACCCTGTTAAGCCCGTGGGCCCCAGTGTGTCCCCTGGTGGCTGACTGTGCGTGTCGGTACCTGGTACCTGCAGGAGCAGCCCCAGTTCCAGCAGGAGCGTCAGTACCTGTGAGCAGCCTCCTGAACTGGTTAAGCCGGCCCACTGGGTGGCCTCTGTCACCGCAGCCGGCAGCTACGACTGGCCCACTGAAGAAACCAAGCCAAGGGGCCACGGGGCCGGACGGTCAAGTTCCTCCGTGTCGCGGCGGCGCTGGCCTCTGTGGGGGCAGAGTGGGTGCTGGACCGACTCCGTCGTCCTAGACACGGGCCCTGTGGGCCGTGGGTGTGAAGACAGGACCCGGGAAGGAGCAAAGAAAAATGAAAGGCCTTTTGGTGATATTGGATGTGAGTGAAACAGGGACTCAGAGGAGCAGGGGGTGCTTGAGGACAAGGGGGACGGCGTTCAGGAAGGGCAGGATCGTTCTGGGCGAGACCCTCTGAGAGAGGAGCTCGGCGCCCACCTCGCCTACGAGCTTCCGCCACGCGGCGCGTGTGCCTTGGGCACATACACTCCCTGACCGGGTTTCCCGGACTGCAGGACGCAGCAGTGTCGCGGTGCCCGCAGGGGTGAGAACGACCTGGACGGCGGTGTGGTCCGGGAGGGGGCTGCCCGGAGCAGCCTGGAGGGTCTCGGAGCCTCGGGGGAGTTTGGCTGCAAAACCGCTGGCACCAGGAGCTGCTGCACTTCTGAGGAAGGCCCTCGGGGGCCTGCAGGACGTGGAGGGGGCCGGCCTCCGCAAGGGTGCAGGGGGCCAAAGACAGCGGGCGCGGCAGCTGGTGCAGACGGGATGGGGCAGCGGGACGCAGGGACCCAGAGGGAGACGGCTGGGGAGACGGCCCTGGAGAGCAGCAGCTGGGAGCAGGGCGGGTGTCGCAGGTGAGCAGTGCCCGTGGCCGTCGCCCCTCGCCCCTGGCCCGCCCGTGCCCCCCACGGATCCGTCCGGAGAGGAGAGCCCGGAGCAGCTGGGGGGTTCCGGGGAGACGCGGGCAGCAGCGGCGGCCACGAGGGCTGGGTGCCCCGCCCCGCCCGCCGCCCCCGCCTGGCCGCTCTCTCCCCGCAGGCGTCCTGGGCTCACCTCCCGCGGGAAGGCCTTGCACCCGAATCCTTGTCTGGGCGTCGGGACTGGGGCCACCCACACCCAGTCTGGGGAGGGAAGACTAAGTTTACCAGAGTTCCCTACTTAAAACCTGCGGTGACGGTTTCCCCACTTAGGGAGCTGAGAAAGAGAAGGCGGTTTCTGTAAGGCACGGCAATGCTGTGTTCAGTACACACATGCACATTCTAAGTGCGATAGAGTGTCTCTTCTAACTGCTTTCAACATCAGAAAAAGCAAAAGAGTGCATGCTGCACCCGTGCAGAGCATGACACTTCCACCCTACCTCTGGAAACAAAGCTTGCAGACTGCGCATGGAAAGAGAACCAGAGCTTCACCAGAGCCAAGAAACAGCGCGCAGGGGCCAGGCCCCTCGCCTTCGCGCCCGCCGCCTGCCGCGGCGCCGTGGACCCGCTGCACAGCGCTACTGGCTTCCTTTCGAAAGGCGACGACTTTCCCCATGGAGGGAAAGGAAGCCACCAACGCGGGGGCTTCGGGTCCACGTTAGATGACGTCCTTTTGTCTGTTCTATGGCACGTACCCACCTTCAGTGTTCCTGTGACAGCTCTGGAGCTGGTTTTTGGGAACTTTTTAAGCCTTCAGCTGGAATCTGGAAATTCCATAATTTCCAAGTCTGATTCAAGCAGACACAGGAGAACTCCAATTGCATCTTTCTAGGCTGGGTCTTTCTTTTTCAAAGATGACGCACATGGCCTTAGGCTAGGCACATTTTTTTCCTCCCCCCATTGATATCGATGTGTCAGTTTCCTCTAAACCAGAATATGAGGCGATCGAGCACTAGACAAGAAGCCGTGAGAAACTTTGCTTCCAGAAACGTCCCGGACGCCAGAGGCTGCGCGCCACTGCTGCTGAGCACGACGTCGCTCGTGATGGTGAACTAAAGGAAGCAGACACCCTCTGCTTCTGGCTGGTAGAGCAGCGCAGCCTGCGCTGAGCTTGGGAAGTTTAGGCGAGGCCACCGTCGTTGGTGCCAAGAGGAGGAGAAGGCAGAGGGGTTGCTGATCACTGTGCTCCTAAAATGACCTGCGGGACCAAGGTGCTGCTTTCCCAAGCCTGAGTGACGCCACCGGGACCGTCCTCGGGGTGGCTCTGACGGATTTAAGTTCACTGACCTCTCTCCACACCCACACACCCGTACACACACCTGTGCACACACACCTCCACACACACACACACAGACCCATGCACAAGCAAATACACCCATGCACACTCACACATAGGCACATAGATCCGTGCACAAACACAGGTATGTGCACCCCACAGGCAAACACGCCCACACACATGCACACACACCCACACAGAGGCAACCCCATAACACCCCGCACAGGAACCCCCACCTCCCCACGTGCATGCAGACGCTCTCACCTTGAGAGAGGCCAGTGTCCAATCCCCCAGGGCGACCCAGACATCAGGGCCGAGCCCCCAGGGACCCTGGGTGTGTTCACGGAAGGCCCCAGGACACCCTGGGCCGAGGGCGGTGCTGCTGGCGGGCTCCATGGGCCTGGAGCTTTCCATGCAGCCTGTGCGTTAGGATGCCGCAAACCAAGCTGACTGGCCAGTCGTTAGAGCTCTTTACAATTCAAGATGAAATCCGCGGATGCCAATTTCAGGTCCTCGTTCCCGCTAACCTCTGCCAGCTACTCCCCTCACCAAACACAGCCTTGCCTTTGTGTGTGTGCGTTTATCCATTTCTGTCAGCAAGGCCTCAATGTGTTTCCTGTGTGTTTGCATATGTATGCTTATACATATTGATATACACATGAATACCGTAGTCTACGTGTGTGTGAACTTCGCTGGATGGCTCTGGGGGATGTGAAGTTGCCTCTTTGTGCCAATTGGAGGGAAGAGGCTGGCAAGCTCTCAGAGGTAGAACAGCACGATGCCTGACTGTGACTCGGCTTTGCTTTAAAAACAAAATACGGCCAACCTGAGGCCTGCCAAAGCCCTTTCTCTCCAGCTGCTGGCGGCACCCCCGAAACCCCGGGTCTTTGTGGGAACCACAAGACGATCCTTTGGTGTGGCCACCTGCTGCCCCTTAAGGACAGACACTCCATTTGCACAGGGCCATAAATCACATCTGGAGGCTGCAGGTGCTGTGGCCACCGGCTGGCTGAGGGGCACTTTGCAGGGGAAGCGGCCCCAGAGCACGCGGCTAGGGCGGGCAGGAGCCCTCCTCCCTTCTCTCCCACCCCGCACGCCCTCGCCCTGTGCAGAGCCGCCCTTCCCACGGCGGCCTCTGGGGGGTAAATTAGGCTCCACCGCATGGCTTCGTCCCCCACGTGGGACTGGAGGATGGTGTTTACAAGGGGTGCCATATCCCTCTGGTCCCTTCCAGACCCTCCCACCCTTTCCTGCTTTTATCGATGGGCCCAGAGAGCCAAGTATTCTTTTAAAGCAAGTGCGGACGGAGAAGGCTGCGTTTCCTGTCCCTGAGCTCTGTGCGAACTTTACGGGGCCACGCTGAAAAATCTTCCTCTACCCTCTCACTCCTTCTAAGAGAAGGAAAAAATCCATCAAATTAACACATCAATGAGTTGATTGTAATCTCCAGGGTTCAGTGTAGCACTTTGTAGCCTCCGAGACAGGAGGCCAGCATGATTTATCAATGCAAACCTAATAGCATCAATATGAATCTAACTAAAAATCAATATTTCATTACCAAATTGTTAGTGAGAATGAAGAAAAATTGCCCGAGTCAGAGCATTCTCTAGGGTAGGAGCATCTGGAGTTCAATGTGACAAGATGAGTGATGCGTGACCGGGGGCTCGGGGAAGGACACGGGAGGACAGGCTCGGGCGACCGGCCCAGGGCCCCCGACGGCGCCCCTCCTGCCGCGCCGCTTTCCTGTCAGCCTCGCAGGAGGCGACGCACAGTGGAGAAGAAAGACAGCAGGAAGGCGAGACACTTCCCTGGTTCCCGCCACGGGCCTCACACGAGGACCCAGAGGCGGTCAGCGGGAGGCCAAGCCCTGTCCCCATGGGCCGCGGCCGCCGCGCCCTCCCTGCCCGTGGGCTCCTGGACGGGCCTGCGTCTCTCAGCAGCGAGCCCTTAGCAAACCGAGCAGGAGAGTGCCGGGAGCCGCCGTAAGTCCCGAGGGAGGAGGTTTCCCAGGAGGGTGACTGGTGCTTGGAGGAGAAAGGCCAGCGTCACTTCCTCGGGGCCGGGTGACGTCCAAGGGAGGGGCGAAGGCAGACGCCTGCCTGGCACGTGAAGCAGGGTGCTGCCACGGCAGCTCGTCCTCTGGCATCCTCGAGCCCCCGGGGCCGGGCACGGGAGAGGCCTGTTGTCAGATGGGCGGAAGGAAGGGCAGAGCAGGGCAGAAGGCCAGGCCACACATGCGTGTGCTCAGAGGCTGGGTGCCCCTTAAAACGCAGGCTCACCGGACCAGCTCCACACCGGCTCTCCCTCGGCATGGCGACACCTCGGTCTCTGACCACTGGACTCCAGTTAAAACTCCTGCTGCACCTGGCCAGCGGGGAGGCGGCCGTGAACCTGGCTCTGGCTGGCAGGCTCCATCGCTGCCTCACCTAGAGGCCGAAGCAGCTGCCCATCCTTTGCTGCCCTCGGCTTGTCTGTAGCTTTACCCCAATTCTGCCCTGAAAGGTTTGTTGCCTCCAGCCAGACAGGTGTAAATGTAAGAAAAGATGACTCGGGTGTATTATTCCAAACAAGACCAGGCTTTGTCAGGTGACTTTGCATCTACTTTGTTTTAATGGAAGAATTATTTTCTTATGAGGCAGTGTAAAATAGTGATGAAAAGCTCGGCACTGGAGGCAGGCAGGCCTTGATGAATGTCCCTGCTGTCAGTTACCAGCCACCTGACCTTGGGCGTATGTTTGGAAACTTCTGTAGAATCAGTTTCCGCGTTTGTGATTGGAATTTCACTCACAGGGTCACTCAGGGGTTATACATGGGTTTGAGCATGGAAAATGTTGTCTTGACACTCTTGTCCTTTTCCTCCACTAATGATGATGACGGAATGCAAAGAGCACATTGCCGATGTGTTAGGCCAAGTTCTTTAAGTCACTATGTCTTCTGGAGCAGGACTCGACCCCCCAGGCTGTGCAGTGGCCGGAGAGGTCATCGTGGCCTCTGCTGATGCTGCTTCCACAGTAGAGGGGGTTCTGTGGAGGAGGTGGAGGTGGTGGAGGAGGTGGAGGAGGTGGAGGAGATGGAGGTGGTGGTGGAGGAGGTGGTGGAGGTGGAGGAG
>JAQZBX010036943.1:0-23993 GCA_029593785.1 Cabassous unicinctus
TTCGTTACTGCATGTACGGAATATCTTTTTTTCCAGGCTTTCACCTTTATCTCTTTGTATCCTTGGGTCTAAGGCAAGTCACTTTTAGACAGCTTACATATGACTCATATTTTTTTATCCATTTGACCAGTCTGCATCTTTTGACTGGGGAGTTTAATCCACTAACATTCAATGTTATTACTGTAAAGACAGTTTTTTTTCCTGATTTATTTATTACCCCTCCTTTCTTGCTTGTGCTCACTGTCTGTTCTCTGTGTGCAATCACTGTGCGTTTTTCTGTGTCTGCTTGTTTCCCTTTGTTGTGTCATCTAGCTCTCTGTGGGCACAGGCTGTCAGCTCTCTGCGGGTGCAGGCCACCTTGACTTCACCAGGAGGCCCTGAGAATCAGACTGGGGCCTCCCATATGGTAGATGGGAACCCAATTGCTTTAGCCACATCTGCTTCCCATAAAGGCAGTTTTTACTTCACCCATTTTGAACTTTGGATTTTATCTATTACATCATATTTTCACTACTCTTTTTGCACTTATAGTTACATTTATTAAAATAATCTTCATTTCTAGACCCTCTTCCAATCTTCCCTCTCCTGTCTTTTCTTCAGGCTGTAGCACTCTCTTTAGTGTTTCTTGCAAAGCTGGTCTCTTGCTTACAAACTCTCCCAGTTTCTGATTATCTTTGAATATTCTAAACTTGCCCTTGTTTTTGAAAGACAATCTTACTGGATATAAGATTCTTGGCTGACAGTTTTTCTCTTTCACTATCTTAAATATAGCATACTTCTGCTTTCTTGCCTCCATGGATTCTGATGTAAAATCAGGACTTAATCTCATTCATCTGTTCCTTCCCTTCCTCCCTTGCTGGTTGTGGAGTGGAACCAAGGATGTGTTTGGTACTGTAAACTGTGGAGGCTGAGCTTGCCCTTGTTGCACCAAGAACTGATGAACTTCTCCCACCTTTCCTCCTGCCAAGATTAGGGATGGAGCTGTGGCCATTTGCAGTATTCCAGGCTATGCAGGTCAAAACTGTCTGTAGTAGCCTGGAGAGAATGATGAAGCTCCATGTCCCTTCCTCCCCTGCCTGGGGCAAGGATGGAGCTGCAGGCATGGGTAGTGAACTAAGCTGTGTGGGTCAAAACTGACCACATTGCCCAGATAGACTGACAAAGCACTGGCCTCTCTCCTCCCTTGCCAGGGCTGGGGATGGCGCTACAGCTGTGTGCACCAGTTTTGTCTGTGTGGGCCAAAAGTGACTGCAGTTGACAGGTGAAGCTGAAAGAACACTATCCCTCCTCCTCCTAGTCAGGGGCAGGGATGGAGACATATATTTGACCAACAGTCTAGTCTGTGTGTGTTGAAAGAGGCTGCAGTTGTCCAGAGAGGCTGAGGGAACACTATCCCTCATGCTGCCCTGTCAGGTGTGGGGATGGAATCAGAAATGTGTCCAACAGTCTAGTTCACGAGGACAGAAAGTGGCTGCAGTTCCCCAGAGAAGTTGAGGAAACACCACCTTCCCTCCTGTCCTATTGGGGGTGGGTATGGTACTACAGGTGTCTTAACAGTCTAGTCTGTACTGGCCAAAAGTGGCTGCCTGGAGAGGCAGGGGAAACACTTATCCTATTGGAGGTGGTGATGGAACCACAGGTGTACAATAATATAGTCCACACAGGCAGAAAGTGCTGCAGTTGCCCAGAAATGCTGAAGAAGCACTGCCCCACTCCTGACTATTTGGAGGTGGGGATGTAGCCACATGGGTGCCCAACTGGATAGCCATATCCAAAAGAAACAAAGAAGATCCCTATCTCACACCTTATACAAAAATTAACTCAAAATGGATCAAGGATTTAAATATAAAAACCACCATAAAACTCCTAGAAGAAAATGTAGGAACATATCTTCAAGATCTTGTGGTAGGTGGTAGTTTCTTAATCCTTAAGCCCAAAGCATGAGCAACAAAAGAAAAAAATAGATGAATGGGACCCCCTCAAAATTCAACACTTTTGCACTTCAAAAGACTTTGTCAAAAGGGTGAAAAGGCAGCCGACTCAATGGGAGAAAATATTTGGCAATCTGATAAGGGTTTAATATCCATGATATATAAGGAGATCATAAAACTCAACAATAAAAAAGACAAAGTATCTGATTAAAAAATGAGCAGAAGACCTGAAAAGACAACTGCCCAAAGAAGAATAGAAATGGTGAAGAAACATATGAAAAAAATGTTCATCACTAGGGATTAGGGAAATACAAATCAAAACTACAATGAGATATCATTTCACATCTATTAGACTGGCCACTATTAAAAAGTTGGAAAACTGCAAATATTGGAGAGGATGTGCAGAGATAGGAATGCTTATTCACTGTTGGTGGGAATGTAGAATGGTATAGCCACTATGGAGGACTGATTGGCAGTTCCTAAGGAAGTTGAATAGAGACTGGCCATGAGACCCAGCAATCCCATTGCTAGCTATATATCTAGAAGAACTGAGAGCAATGATATGAATAGATATCTGCACACTGATGTTCATAGCATTATTTATAGCAGCCAAAAGTTAGAAACAACCCAGGTGTCCATCAATGGATGAATGCATAAACAAATTGTGGCGTATACTTATGATGGAATATTATGCAGCAGTAAGAAGAAATGAAGTTGTGAAACATATGACAACATGGATGACAATATGTTGAGTGAAGCAAGCCAGACACAAAAGGACAAATACTGTATGATTGCCCTATTATGACTATGTATATTATGTGAAACATAAGTATATTATGTGAAATATGAATATGGGTAGAATTGCATATATAAGAACATTTTCTTTGAAGCTGAACAAATATAAGTTAATAGTACGTAATATTAATCTCAGACAAAGAAAAAACATTGTACTAAGTGAAGGAGACCAGACACAGAACTACATATCGTATGATTCCATTTATATAAAATGTAAATATAAATCAATTTATAAAGATGAAAAGAGATTAGTGGTTTTGTAGATCTGAGGAAGGAATCCTAAGGGGTGTGGAGTCTTTCTTTTTGGAGTAATGCAATTGTCCTAAAATTTTTGAGATGATGAATGTACAACATCATGATTATACTGAAAGCCATTGATTATACACGTTGGATAGAATAGCCAGAAACTGCAGCTATGTACAGTGGGGGAAGCATAGAGAGATTGAGAGGTAAGGAATTTTCTTGTTTGTTTGTTTTTTGTTTATTATTATTATTGTTGATATAATGAAAATACTCTAATAATGTTTGAAGTGATGAGTGCACAACTATGTGATTATAGTAAATACCATTGATTGTACACTTTGGATGAAGTGTATGTTTTTAATATGTACCAATAAAATTGATTTGTTAAAAAATAAAAAAAGTCACCTTATGTAATTCCTCCAATTAAAAAAAAGTAAAACATAATCTGTAAAATGTGTTTATTATATGTATATGAGAGTCATGATTATAACTTATAAAAAATGTTTTCTTTAACAGGTTGCTAATACTTGGTCCATTAAAAATTTTGATACTATGTTTGTTTCATGGTTAGCAATTATAATACAGTCTAGGTTTGTTCTTTTCTTTAGATTTTTACTGGAATTTAGAACAAAAGTCATGTAATTTCCCTCTAGATTAATTATAATTCAGGTGGCTATCTAGGGAATCATAAGGGCTAATAGGCATATTTGATAACTTGAGAAAAATAGAAGTAAAGTAGACCTCAATTTTGATTTCAGTTAAAATGATATTTACATTCAAGACAAATATTCATATGAAAATATTTTATTCAGTGAAAATAAAAATTACCTCTTACCCCTCAAAAATTGTATTTGGATTTTATTAAGGTTGCATTGATTCTGTGTGTCAATTTTTGCAGAAAAGACATCTTAACAGGATGGATTTCTTTATATGCTTAAACATGGTACATTACTCCATTTAAAAAATCTTAATTGTATATCTCTCAATAATTATTTATGTTTTCTTGTATAGAAGCTATTGAAGACTTTAATATTCTGTTTACATTAGAAATAGTTTAATTCATAAGGAAAAACTTTAATTATTTAAGTTGTCTATATGTGTTTGGTTGTGTGTGTGTGTGTGTAGTTTTGCAAATATATATTTCTAAATTTCATACAGATTAATTTGAGATGCAAAAAAGTAATTGTAAAAAGTAGCTTTATTCTACAACTTATTCCCCCAAATAACCATACTTTCCATAGAAATCATTTCTCATTTTCCTTTAATTTATTTAATTTAAAAATCACTAGGTTGCTAGCAAAGGAAGACAGGCCATTACACCAGGCCCTTGATATTGATAGTTGTATTTATGAACCTTTCCTTGTGAAATTGAAACTTAGCCTAGTATTATATATTGCCTAAGAGTTACCTCCTGAAAGCCTTCTTGTTGCTCAAATGTGGCCTTTCTCCAAGCCGAACTCAGCATATAAACGCACTACTTTTCCCCAGCATGGGACAGTGACTCCCAGAGATGAGCCTCCCTAGCACCAAGGGATTATTACCAAACACCAGCTAGCAATGCATTTGGAAAAAGACCTTGACCAAAAGGGGGAAATATTAAATACAAATGAGTTTTGTGGCTAAGAGATTTCAAAGTGAGTTGGGAGGTCATTCCAGAGGTTATGCTTATGCATATCTTAGCAGGATCTCATTGACAGCCACAGTACACAGTGCCTCAAACAGTGAGATTCCTGAGGGTTCTAGAGACATCTAGACACTATAGGCAGGGCAGACAATTTCAGGAATTGGGCCTTACTTTGGAATATATGCTCCCCAATATAATAGAGTTAGACTCATTTATAATTTCCCTACACATGACTCTTCTGCCCCTTTCATTTGAACCTATAATTAGCACCATACTTGTTAAATTTATGTCCGAGACAAATCTGTGGTCTGTTCATATGCCAGTTGACCCTGAATCTCAGTAGAGTTGCAACACCTACTCTCCAGGTCACTGAATTTTCCCAGGACAACTAACAAAAGGATGATGATGGACAACACTCATCCCAGAGAGTGTCTGCAACCGCAAACAAGACAATTCCATCCATATGACCCATGGGATCTAAGCCCCCTCTCCATCAGCAACACAGTGGGCATCACCATCCCCAAATCCTCAAGATTGAGGAATGAACAAATATAAGGGCGGGGGGATGCAACTATGGACTAAAATAGACATTATTATTCTAGCAATGGAAGAGCTTGCATCATTAATATAAAGGCAGTGGCCACCAGAGGTTCTGAGGGGAGGAAGAGGGAAGAACAGGTATAACATGGGACATTTAGGGAACATTGGAATTGTCCTGCATGACATTGCAATGAAGGTTACAGGCCATTATACCTTTTGTCAAAACCTGTAAAATTGTGCAGTGCAAAGTATAAAGTATAATGTAAACTATGGTCCATGGTTAGTAGCAATGCTTTAATATATGTACCACTCTAATGAAAGATGTTGTTAATAGGGGAAAGTATGGGAGGGAGAGGGAGTGGGATATATGGGAATCCCCTATATTTTTGAGATAACATTTATGTAATCTAAAGCTTCTTTAAATATAAAAATATATATTAATAAAAAAGACAAAAAATCACTAGGTTGCAAAGTACAATAAAGGGTTTCTCTCCCTTCCCCTGTCCCATCTCATATTAATATACAGTTATTGTAATGATTATTATTTATAATATGGTAAAACTTTTATAATATACTTAAAAATGAATGTATACCCCAGATATCCTTTAGGTGGTCTGTAATGTCAGTATTTGAGGAATAGTGTTTTAAAATCTACATTATCATCATAGGATTATGGTGTTCATAGTAAAGATAGGAATGATTGTTAGACATTTTGCATTTATATTGGATAACTTACTTAGATTTTTTTCTCTGCAGTTCGAGGCTTTTCCTCAGAAAAAGATTTTGAAAATTACATTGAGTTTGAAAATAAGTCTGTCCATGTGCTAGCTGGTATTGTATTTGATCATGAGTTCAAATCCAGCAATGACCCTTTGCCACGTCAGGTGAGACAATTTTATCTAAAGACCTTATAATTGTACTTTTAGGTTTCAGGAATTTAGTGAGTTATAGTTATCACTATATTTTAAGTGGTAAGAATTATAACTTCCCCAGGGTCATAACTGCTAGTCCAGTAGTGAAGCAGGGATTTTAATCCAGCTCCATCTTGTTTTAATACCTGTGCTTTACCTACAACATTATACTCATGAGGATAAAACTATCTGCTATTCAAAGGCCTTACATGGAGGAAATGGAATAATAGGAACTTTATTAAGGATATTAACTTTGCCGGTCTATCTAGCCAGGCCTGCAAAGGGTGATTAAGAAAATAAGACTACAACCAGGTAAAAAAGATTTGGGGGTAAAAGCTGATACATATTTAGTAGGAGAGATCCTGACATGGAAATACTTGTGTCTTTTGAGTGGATCACTTAATTGCTGTTCTAGAAATCTCTAGGAACAGCTCTTAGGCTCAGCTAGGTTAAGTCAAAATTAGGACTTCTACAGACACAGAAGAAGATTCTGATAGCCTCCAAGGAGAGAAAAGGACAGAGCTTTGAATTTGGAAACTTGGTGATTCTTTGCCAGCACTTATAAATGTGCTGCCTTATATTGAGGGAAATGAACACACTATAGTATCTATGCATAGAACCAAATCCTTCTTTTAGAATGCAACTGTTTGAGTATGGAAAATCGTTAGCAAGACAATAGGCATTCTTTCTGTCTGTCTGTCCCATCCCTCCTTTACTCTTTTCTTAAGTGCCTTCTTCATTCTAATTACTATTTCAGAACTATATGCTGATGCTGATATAGGTTCATTGGTATACAAAGAGCCTCTGCAACTTTGGTGCAGCTATGAGCTTCATTTTTGTTGCTGATTCATTGTATCTAGCATTTGGAATAGATTATTTTTTTAATTAATATTAAAATTTTTAAAAAATATATACTTTAGATTACATAAATGTTACATAAAAAATATAGGGAATTCCTATATGCCCCACTCCCTACCCCTCCCACAGTTTCCCACATTAACAACATCCTTCATTAGTGTGGTACATTTGTTATAATTGATGAACACACATCGGAGCATTGCCACTAAGTTTGGATTATAGTTTACACTCTGTCCCATACAATTTTCTAAGTTATGACAAAATATATAATGGTCTGTATCCATCATTGCAAAGTCATTCAGGCAATTCCAATGTCCCGAAAATGCCCCCATATTACACGTTTTTCCCTTTCCCTCCCCTCAGAACCTCCGGTGGCCACTGCCTCCACATCAATAATAAAATTTGTTCCATTGCTAGAATAACAATAAGTCTCTAGTAGAATACCTGTAAGTCTGCTCTAGTCCACTGTTCATTCCCCAATCTTGAGAATGCTGGGATGATGATGCCCACTCTGCCTCTAATTGAGAAGGGGCTTAGATCCCATGGGTCTAACTTGCTTGCAGTTGCAGACTCTCTTTGTTCCTTGGGATGGGTGTTGTCCATCATCATCTCCTTGTTAGTTATCCTGGGTGAGTCCAATGAACTGAAGAGCAGGTGCTGCAACTCTGTTGAGATTCAGGGCCCAACTGGCACATGGACAGTCCAAAGATTTAAGTCTCTCGGACATAAGCCTATCAAGTCTAGTACTAACTATAGGTTCAAATAGAAGAGGCAGAAGAGCCATGTGTAGGGAAACAACAAATGAGTCCACCTCTGTCACACTGGGGAGCATAAATTCCAAAGTAGGGCCCACTGGGTTCTTGACAACTTTTCCCCCAGATTATTTGTCCAGGAACCTGCTCTCTTTTCCCACACACAATTTCTTACCTCATGGATAGTGTAGACCTACTCTACCCACCACATCTTCTGTCACTAACCTGACTTTCCTGGGCAAGACTTATTTATGCACATTGCTACCACAGTGATCCATTGAGAACACAGAAAGATCATGTCACTCTCCTGGTGTAAAAGACTTCAGGGGTTCTCCATTTTCTACGGGAGGTCCTTTGCATGGGATACAAGACCATCTGTGACCTGTTTTCTTTTCTGCATATCTCTTCAGCCTCATGTCTGCCTCTTCTTTCTTTGGACTTTATGTTCTGGCAACGTTGAACCAACAGTAGTTACCTCCATGTACTGTGTTATCTCTTGCTTCTTTGTCTTTGGTTATATTATCCTGTCTCCTTTTGGTGCGCCCCTCTTTCCTTTTTACTTGGGTAACTCTTATTGATTCCTTAAAAATCCTGCTGTGAATACCTAAACAAAGTCTCTCCTGCCTCACTTATCCCTTCCCTCTTCTGTATTTCTATAACACCACCTATAAGTTCCTTGAGGTCAATGATTGTGTAACAATATTTTGGCATGCTGTAACTACTTAAATCTTCATCTTAAATAAGTTAATATGTGAATGTTTACCTAGACTGCATGCACATGCCTGTTCCTTTTGAGCTTATTGATTTCTCTGGTATGACTCTTTTGGCCTTTGGCAACACTTAATCTGGTTGTTATTTTGTTAAGCTGCTCAGGCCTACCACGACTTACCCTGAAGTTTACTTAACTTTTCAGATATATCATTATAGTTTCATATAATACTTAAAACATACAGCAGTCCACATTTATGTTTTATCACCCCTATGTGTAATTCACTTTTTGAAGAGAGATTTTTGCTCTACCATAATTGGTTGACATATTGGGAAAGGAAATTAATAGTACATTTTAATATATTACTGAGTAGTCATGCCAATTGTTGGTCTAGAAAATACATTCATAATGATGACCATGGGTTTAATATAGACCCAAGGTGCACTTTCATGTGTCTTTGAAACTCAGAAACACAATACCATGAAGGTAAAATAGGACAGATATAAGTTTAATGGATTTGCTACTTGTCCCTTGTGAGAGTGATGCTGGCATTTCTTGTCATTTAGAATCCTAAATTGCTCATTCTGTCTTCAAAATACAGTTTTCAAATTTGTATTTTGATTTTTTGCTGCTAATTATTTGCTTTTTAGTGTTCATTATTTATAATTGTTCTCTGTTTTTTATTGTTCATTTTAGGTAAAATATCACTTACGATTTGGTAAGATCAGTGACACCAAAAATAGTAGTTGGACTACAGGTCTTCTCTTTCCATCCCGTCCTTCTATAGGACCCAGGAACCCAAATGAAACAGATGGGGGAGATCCCGGTGAGCAGATCCTTGACATACTTGCATTTTTTTTGATTGCTTGTCAACAGTCATTACAAGTGTACCTCACTTTTTATCAATATGTGAGAAAACTGATCATTCATGTGTCAGTAATTTTTTATTTAATTTTAATTGTAAAAACAAGCAGTTAAAAATCCTTGTACATTTAAAAACATCTTTATATTACCTTTAATCCTTTCCTGAACATTATATCAATGTATTTCCATATATTCATGTAGTCTTAGTAAATTTTGGCTCTGCTGACTTAATAGAGTCATTGTCATGTACTAACATGGCTTGCATACTTAGGGTTGTATATTTATTCTTTTAGACTGATGAGCAACTTTCAATTATGCAATGGTAATTTTAAAAATGTATTCTTATTAGGGAAGTTGTGAACTTACAAAACAATCAGGCACATGTATGGAATTCCCTTACAACACCCCTTCACCAACACACTACATTATTGTGGAACATTTGTTACAAACTATGAAATAATATCATTAAACTGTTATCACTAACTGTGGTCTATAATGTACATTTGGTATATTTTCCCATACCCCCTATTATTAACACAGTACATCTTTAGCATTGATGCAAGAATATTACATTATTGGTGTTAACCTATGTTCCATAGGTTACATTAATTGTATTTTCCCATGTTTCTTCACATTCTTACCACCTTGCAGTAGTGATGTACATTTGTTCTAGTTCATACAATGACGTTCTTGTATTTGTACTATTAACCATGATTCTCATCCACCTCTGGGTTCACTGTGTTATTCAGTCCCAAATTATTCTCTAGTTTTTTTTAAATTGACATTTACATCCCTAGACTCACCTTTTCAACCACAATCCCATTTACAAACCAGTTGCATTAGTTTTACTCACTATAATGTGTTACCATCAACTCTATCCATTTCTATACTTTTACAGTCAAATTAATTAAAATTTCTACATACATTAAGCATCAGTACCCTGTCTCAGCCCTCCTCTTAACTCCTCATAACCTACGTAATGGTAATTTTAATTCTTTTTAAAAAACATTTTATTTTGAAATACTTTCAAACTTACAGGACAGTTAACAAAAATAATACAAACCCCATACAGAGAATTCCCAACATACCTCTATCTCCCCAGATACCCAGATCCACCAATTTTAACATTTTGCCACATTTGCCATATCATTCTATCTGTCCATCTGCCCATCTCTCAGTCCATCTATCTATTCATCTGTCTTTCTATCAATTAACTTTCTGAATACTTTAATTTAGGTTGTGCATGCCATGCTCCTTGAACACTTAATACTGCCATGTACATAGCAAGGATATTCACTTATGTAACCACCTTCAATGTAGTTATCAAGTTCAATAAATTAAACATTAATATAAAGCTTACTGTCTATATTCTATTTTTTTTTGTATGTTCCAATAATGTCTTTTTGAGCTTTTTCTCCTCCTGTGTTAGATAATGTCCAGGATGATATATTGCTTTTAATTGTCACTGACTCTTTAGTTGCTCTTTCTTAATTTTTAAATTGTGGAAACATATATCCCACATACATTTTCCCATTGCAACCACTCCCAACCATACTATTCAATGGAATTAATCACATTCACAATGCTGCAGAACCTTCATCACCTTCCATTACTAAAATTTTCCCATCTCCACAAACAGAAACCCTATACCCATTATGCATTAGCTACACATTCCCACTGCCCCACCCCCATCCCTGGCAATCTGTACTCTACTTTCTGTTTCTATGAGCTTGCATATTCTCTGATATTTCCTTTGTAGTTACCATTGGGCTTGAATTTAAAATCTTAAATCTGTAAAAATTTTTATTTGCTTTGGGACCAACCTAATGTCAATAGTATACACAAACTATGTTCCTATATCCTTCTCCTTCCATCTCCTCACCTTTATATAGTTCTTGTCACAAATTACATGTTTATACATTGAATCCTAAACCACTAATTTAATCATTACTTTTTTGCATTTGCCTTTTAGATCTTGTAGGAAGCAAAAAGTAGAATTACAAACCTAAAATAAAATAGTGCTAGCATTAATATTTACCCATGTTGTCAGCCTTTCTGGAGATCTTTATGTCTTCTTGTGGCTTTAATATATTGTCTATTGTCCTTTCCTTTTATCTGCAGAACTCTCTTTTGAATCTCTTGTAGTGTTGGTCTAGCATTGACAGATTCCCTCAGCTTTTGTTTATCTGGAATGTCTGAATCTCTCCCTCATTTTTGAAAGACAGTTTGGCCAGATACAGAATTCTTTGTTGGCAACTTTTTGCTTTCAGGACTTTAAATATGTCATTCCACTGCCTTCTTGGTTTATGATGAGAAATCAACACTTAATCATATTGAGGTTCCCTTGTACATGACATGTTGCTTCTTTCTTGCAGCTTTCAGAATTCTCTCTTTATCTTTGGCACTTAAGAGTTTAATTTATAATATGCCATGGTGTGAGTCTATTTGGGCTTATCTTGTTTGGAGTTGGTTGAGCATCTTGGATTTGTATATTCATGTTTTTCATTAAATTTGGGAAGATTTCAGCCATTGTTTCTTTGAACATTCTCGGTGCCCTGTTCTCTCTTCTCCTTCGGGAACTTCCATATTGCATATATTGGAATGCTTGATGGTATCTCACAGGTTTCTCAGGCTCTGTTCACTTTTCTTCATTCTTTCTTCTTTCTGTTCTTCAGACTGGATGATATCAATTGTCTATCTACAAGTTCACTGATTCTTTCTTCTGCCAGCTCCAATCTGCTATGGAATCCCTCTAAGGAATTTTTAATTTCTGTCATTGTAGTCTTACAGGTTTTTTGGTTCCTTCTCATCATTTCCATCTCTCTTTTGATGTTCTTGTTGTATTCATCTATTGTTTTCCTTATTTCCTTTAGTTCTTTGTCATGTTTTCCTTTGGTTTTTGAACATACTTAGGGCATACTTAGAGCCATTTTAAAAAAACCTTTGTCTGGAGTATCCCAGGTCCTCATTGATGACTTATAGTGCTTTAATCTTCTCCTTTGCCTGGGCTATTGCTTCCTGTTCTTTGTATGTTTTGTAATATTTTGTTGAAACCTAAACATTTTTATATTTTAATGTGCTATCACTGTAAGTCAGACTCTGAGGTATCTGTTCAAAAAGCTTGTATCCAGCTAGTGTTATAACAGAGCTTTCCTTGAATACAAGAAGCTAAAAAGAAAAAAAAGAAGGGGAAATACTTTTCCTAGTCTTTGCAGATTGACCTGTGTGAGTGCTTCCCTTCAGAGCTTATCTGTAAAATGAGTTTCAAGACAAGTTTGAGGTCAAAGTATAGGGGCTTCCCTGATCATATCTGTGTATGCATCTTGTCTTAAGCATGTACAGGTGGTCCTAGGATTTCCCCTTTTTATATGGATCTGAAAGTACGCCTCTTCCCTAGGAAGCAGATTTCTCATGGTCCTGGCCACTGCACTGTAAGTCCTGGTGCCAGCTGCCCCTTGACCATGATTTGATTGCTTTTCCACAACATTCTGTAGGAGAGTTCTGTGAGCTACCTTCTATATGCAGGCAATCCTGCAAGTGTCCTGGTTCAGTACTCAAGCTACCACCAGACAGACTGGACCAGATATCCATGCTTCCAGGATGTGCACGAAGGTTATTCTGCTCCATCCAGAACTAGGACCAGACCCTTCCTCTGTGGTGAGCCAGTGAGGGGATCGGGAGAGACCAGTCAGGGTGCCATGCGATCCTATACTTTTAAGTTCAGCAATCACCTTGTTACTGCAATCCTTTAACTGTTTTCTGGAGCTTTGAGAAAGGTGTTTCTGCCAGTTCTTGCTGGTTGTTTAAAGCTTCTATATGGGAATGGAGCCTGGAAGCTTCTCACTTCTCATTCTACCATCTTGATTGAGGTAGTCTTTATATATTTATTTCCCCCCTGAGATGGTTCCCTCCTCTGTTTGCTTGTTGTTTTGCTAGTTGTTTGTGCTCATTGTCTGCTCGTTGTTTTTTGCTTGTTGTCTGTTTGTTTTTCTTTAGGAGGCACCGGGAACTGAACCCGGGACCTCCCATGTGGCAGATGGGTGCTCAACCGCTCAAGCCACATCTGCTCCCTAAGGTAGCCTTTAATTCTTTTTTAATTTTACAAATTACCTTGAATAAAAGATATCCAACAAAAGCTTTGGGTTAACAAACCCTCCTGAGATTGTATGTTTAGGAAACTATTAAACAGAAGACAAAAGGTATGTACAATTTACCATTATCAGTAAATTTTGGAAACAGTCAGACTAGTCTTTAATAAGTGAATAGTTAAGAATATGATTGTGTATCAATTTGACAGACTATTGTGTAGTTATTAAAAATAATTATTATTGGATTGGATTAATATAGAACTATATATATAGAATCATGGCTATGTAAAATATGTGTGCATCAGTACACAGTTGGGATAGCTATCCAAAAATGGAAATAGTTGCTAAATTAGGGTGGTGAGGTTGTCTGTTGTTGTTTTATAAAAAAAACATTTTGAATATTTTTTCAATCAAAAATTTAAAAAGAAAGTTTGGCCTCTTTTAAAATTCATGTGCTGCATCCTGAACTTAGTCTTTGGGAATAAGTTCATTGGAAATAGCACGATCTTGATGGTAAAAGAACTGTTTTAAACCAAACAGAGGAGAGTTAGTCTCAGAAAAATACTTAAGTGGGAGGTTGTTCCTGGGTGACCTGATTTTTTTTTGCACAGATTCTGTTAATCAGTAGCTAGTAGCTGTGTGTTCTGAACCACTTTGTCCAGTTAAATCAGCAAGTAAAGGTAGCAGGCAAGAGGAACAGAGCAGAATTAGCTCAGTGAAATTTAAAAATGTGAGAGTATTTTTAATATATTGCCTGATTTGTAATTATTTTGCTCTAATGTAAAAAAATTAACATGAATTTTAACATTAAAAATAAAACTCACTATAAATATTAAATAAAATGTACTAAAATAATAAAAAACTAAACATTTAACAGATAGTATGCTATCTTCATTATTTTAATAGCCTTTATATCTAGTCTCAAAACCTCTATATTTCTAAATAAACATTTGTGTGTCCCATATAAGCTGCCCAGTGATTAAATTATATAGCATTAATTTTCCATCATGGTTTTAGTCATTGATTGAGATTGATTCACTTAAAAAAATTGAGGGTTATATTTGAGGTACTGTCCTAGGTATTAAAACTATAAACACAAAAAAGGACTCATTCTCTATCCTGGATTTGATTATAGTCTAGTGGGAGAGGCAGACAGATAAATAAACCAACATCTCTGAAGGAGATGATCACAGGGATTAAGGAAACACAGAGGAGAGTACCTAAGTTACCCTGGATGGATGAGGAGATACAGAGAAGAATTCTTGAAGAGGGTGACAGTTGAGCTGTCCTTAGAGAGATGTGTATGAATTAGCTAGATTGTGGGGATAATTCTAGGCAGAGTGAGTAAAGTCATGAACAGTGTGCAGGATGACACATTTCTGGAACTCCAGGTTAATGTGGTATATTGTTAGAAGATATAGCTAGAAAGGTAGGCAGGGACAAGGTCATGAAAGAATTTCATAGATAGCACAGACCTGGAAGGATGCTGGAGTTCCAGATATTCAGAATGGAAAGATCTGGTGAAACCATTTGAGACTCCACAAGGGTCAGGTCTTAAAGGACCTCACCCCAGGAGTAAAGGCTAAATCCTAGTTCTGGGAATAAGAGAAAAATAGTGTTGTGCTGACAAAGCTTAAAAAATATTCTTGTAATTTAACCGGTAATTTAACTTCCAACCAGAAAAAAATTTGACATTCTTTATAGGAAAATATCTATTACAGTGTCTAGTGTACAATACAAAATTACTAGACATTTGAAGAAGCAGTAAAATATGACCCCAAATAAAGAGAAACAATAAAAGAAGCAGACCCACAAATGATTGAGAAACTTGAATTAGCAGACAAGGACTTTAAATTACTATTATAAATACGTTAAAAGATTTGGTGGAAAAGGTGGGCAGATGGGTGAAGGATAGAGAATCGCAACAGAAAAATGAAAACTATAAAAAACAAAAGGACCAAATATGGTGACATCATCAAGATAATGGATTAAGGTACTCCAAAATCCCTCCCCCCGCCCCCAAAGATTGAAAAACAAGCAGAAACTGTCAGAACCCACTTTTTCAGAACTCTGGAAAACAACAAAACATTTACAGCAACCAATCAAATGGTATATCAAGAAAAAGGCAACATAAAATTCGTAGGAAATCCTTTTGGTGCTTTTACTAACCCTTCCCCGACTCCATCCCTGGCTCAATGCAATAATCTGTAGAATGGCAGCTGCATTCCCATTGCAGGTCCCTGGACCCAGATTTTGGAGGGAACAGAGCCCACCTTGTTTGCAAATTGGGTGTATGTATATCTGCTCTAGCCTGTCTATTTGCTACCTGAAATATTTACACAGGACACTCGTCTTGTCTTGCCTAATACTTGGGGCAGAGAATGGGCAGGCGTGGCAGTGAAAACACTGTTATATTCAGACTAAAAAATACTCAGCAGTACAAAGAAGAAACTACATATACACCGAACAACCAGAAGAATTTTTAATTCTTCAGAGAAGGTCCTCTTTGACCTTGTTACCACATATTCTATATCGTTTTAGTTGTCTGTGCCCCCCACCCCCGCCACCACAAATTAAGACCATGGAAAAAGAAAGAAAGAAGAGAAAAATAGTAATGATATAAAAGGATGGCAAAGGAACCATAAAAGAACCAGGAAAAAAAATAAACAACAATAGTGAAGAATCATAATAAAATAAAAAGGAGTAAGAATAAAAAAGGTGGAATAAGAAAAACAGGAAAAATTGAATAAAATAAAAGACTGTAAAGATGAGAAGGAAGAAAATGAAGACCAAATGAGAAGGTAGAATGAAAGAAAAGCAAGAGAAGAGGGAAAAATGAAAGAAAGAAAAGAAATAGAGAAACTCAAAAGAAAAAAGAACAAAAAGGAAAATCAAGAAACAAAGGACATTCTTATACTATTAACTATAGTCCATCATCTACAGTAGGATTCACTGTGCTGTACAGTACTGTTTTATTTTTAAATTTTTATTCTGGTAACTTATACAACCTAAAGTTTCCCTTTTTAAGCACATTCATCTATGTAATTATGTGCTGTTAATTATACTCGCAATAATATGCTACCATCACCGCCGTCCATTTCCAAACATTTACAATCAACCTAAATAGAAATTCGTACAAATTAAGCATCAGCTCCCCATTCTCTAACCCCAATCTATGCCCTGGTAACCTATATTCTAGGTTCTAACTCTATGAGTTTGCTTATTATAATTAGTTCTTATCAGTGAGATCATACAATATTTGTCCTTTTATCTGGCATATTTCCTCAAGGTTTATCCATGCATAAGGACTTCATTCCTTTTTATAGCTCAATAATATTCCATCATATGAATATCCACATTTTGTTTATCCATTCATCGGTTGATGGGCACTTGGATTGTTTCCATCTTTTGGCAATTGTGAATAATACCATTATGAACATTGGTGTGCAAATATCTGTTTGAGTCCTGGCTTTCAATTCTTCTGAGTATACACAGTAGTAGGATAGCTGGGTCATATCATAATTCTATACTTAGCTTCCCGAGGAACTGTCAGAGTGTCTTCTTCAGTAGCTGCACCATTTTACATTCCCACAAACAATGAGTGAGTGTTCTTATTTCTCAACATCCTCTCCAACACTTATAGTTTGCTGTTTTTTAAAGAGTAACTATTCTAGTGGGTTTGAAATAATATCTCATTGTGGTTTTGATTTGCATTTCCCTAAAAGCTAGTGATGTTAGGCATTTTTTTCATGTGCTTTTTAGCCAATTGTATATTCTCTTTGGAGAAATGTCTATTCAAGCATTTTGCTTGTTTTTAATTGGGTGGTCTTTTTATTGTTGAATTATAGGATTTCTTTATATTTTCTGGATGTTAAACCCTTATTGGAAATGTGGTTTCCAAATATTTCTTCCAATTGAGTGTCTTCACTTTTGTGATAAAGTCCTTTGATGTACAAAAACTTTTAATTTTGAAGAGGTCCCATGTGCTTTGGGTGTAAAGTCCAAGAAACCATTGCCCAACACAAGATCCTGAACAGGCTTAGCTATATTTTCTTCTAGGAGTTTTATAGTTTTGATACTTATATTTAGGACTTTAATTCCTTTTGAGTTAATTTTTGTATATGATGTGTAAGGGTCCCCTTTCATTCTTTTTGCATATGGATATCCAGTTCTCCCAGCATCATTTGTTGAAGAGATTTTTTTTTCCCCAGTTGAGTGAACTTGGCAGCCTTGTCAAAAATCAGTTGACCATAGATGTGAAGGTCTATTTCTGAACTGTCAATTCAATACCATTGGTCAATATATCTATCCTTGTGCTAGTACCATGCTGTTTTGACCACTGTAGCTTTATAATATGCTTTAGAGTCAGGAAGTATGAGTCCTCCAACTTTATTCTTCTTTTTCAAGATGTTTTTTGCCTATTTGGGGCCCCTTACCCTTCCAAATAAATTTGAAAATTGACTTTGCCATTTATGCAAGTCGGCTGTTGAAATGTAAATTGGGATTTCATTGAATGTGAAAATTATTTGGGGTAGAATTGACATCTTAATGATATTTATTCTTCCAATCCATGAACACATAATGTCTTTCCATTTATTTAGGTCTTCTTTGATTTCTTTTTGCAAGTTTTATAGTTTTCTGTGCACAAGTCATTTACATCCTTGGTTAAACTTACTCCTAGCTATTTGATTCTTTTAGTTTCTTTTGTAAATGGAATTTTTTCTTGATTTCTTTGTCAGATTACTCACTACAGAGTGTACAAAAAAATTACTGATTTTGGGGTCTTGATATTGTACCCTGCCACTTTGCTGAATTCATTTATTAGCTCTAGTAGCATTGTTGTAGCTTTTTGGGGAGTTTCTAGGTATAGGGTCATATCATCTGCAAGTAGTGAAAGATTTACTTCTTCCTTTCCAATTTGGATGCCTTTTATTTCTTTTTCTTGCCTAATTGCTCTAGCTACAACTTCCAGGAGAGTGTTGAATAATCCTGGTGACAGTGGGCATCCTTGTCTTGTTCCAGATCTTAAGATCTTATTTCAGTCTTTCACCATTGAGTACGATGTAGATGTGGGTTTTTCATATATGCCCTTTATCATGTTGAGTAATTTTCCTT
The DNA here is from genome assembly GCA_029593785.1 of Cabassous unicinctus. Lineage (NCBI taxonomy): Eukaryota > Metazoa > Chordata > Mammalia > Cingulata > Chlamyphoridae > Cabassous > Cabassous unicinctus. The sequence continues at coordinate 18,431 of JAQZBX010036943.1, forward strand.
GTATTCCTATCTTTGGATGTGTTTTTATCAAGAAAGGAAGATGGATTTTTTCAAATGCCATTTATGCATCAATTGAGATTATCTTGTGGTTTTTCCCTTCATTTTGCTAATGTGGTGTATTACATTTATTGATTTTCTTGTGTTGAACCCACTTGCGCACACCTGGGATAAAACTCACTTAATTGTGATGTATAATTCTTTTAATGTGCTTTTGGATTCAATTAGCAAGTAGTTTGTTGAGGATTTTTGCAAACTATATTTATAAGAGCAATTGGTCTGTAATTTTCTTTTCTTGTAGTATGTATCTAGCTTTGGTATTAGGGTGATGTTGGGTTCATAGAATGAGTTTGGAAGTGGTTCCTCTGTTCCATTTTTTGGAAGAGTTTGAGCAAGATTGCTATTCATTAATCTTTGAATCACTGGTAGAATTCACTGAGAAGCCATCTGGTCCTGGGCTTTGGGCTTTTCTTTGTTAGTTTTTGGTGACTGATTAAATCTCTTTACTCGTAATTGGTCTGTTGAGGCCTTCTATTTCTTCTATAGTCAATGTAGGTTGTTCATGTGTTTCTGGAATTTGTCCATTTCATCTGGGTTGTCTAATTTGTTGGCATACAGTTGTTCATAGTATCCTCTTATGAAACATTTTATTTCTGTAGGATCAGTAATAATGTCTCCCCTTTCATTTATGATTTAATTTACTTGCATCTTCTCTCTTATTTTGTCAGTCTAGCTAAGAGCTTGTCAATTTTATTGATCTTTACCTATAAACAACTTGTGGTTTTGTTAATTCTCTCTATTGTTTTTATTCTCAATTTCACTTATTTCTGCTCTAATCTAGGTTATTTATTTCCTTCTGCCTGTTTTGGGATTAGTTTGCTGTCTTTTTCTAGTATTTCGAGGTGTGCAGTTATGTCTTTGATTTTAGCTCTTTCTTCTTTTTTATTGTAAGCATTTGGGACTATAAATTTCCCCCTCAGGACTGCCATTGCTGCATCTCATAATTTTGATTTGTTATGTTTTTGTTTTAATTTGTCTTAAGATATTTACTGATGTTCCTTGCAATTTCTTCTTTGATCCACTGATTGGTAAAGAGTATGCCATTTAACTTCCATATATTTGTCAATTTGTTCTTCGTCTGTTACTGATTTCTAGGTTCATTCCATTATGGTCAGAGAAAATGCTTTGTACAATTTCAGTCTTTTAAATTTGAGACTTGTTTTGTGTCTCAACATGTGGTCTATCCTGTAAAATGATCCATGCGCACTTGAGCAGAACGTATATCTTGCTGTTTTGAGGTTCAAAGTTCTGTATATATCTATTAGATCTAGTTCATTTATTATTATTAAAGGTCTCTGTTTCCTTACTGATCCTTTGTCTAGATGTTTTATCTATTGATGAAAATGGTGTATTGAAGGCTCTTGCTCTTACTGCAGAAGTGTCTATTTCTCCCTTCATTTCTGCCAATGTTTGCCTCATGTATTTTGGGGTACTATAGTTAGATGTATAAATATTTATGATTATTTCTTCTTGGTGGATTACCTCTTTTATTACTATTTAGTGTCCTTCTTTGTCTCGTAAGAGTTTTGCCCTTAAAGTCTGTTTTGTCCTATGTTACTATAGCTACCCCAACTCTTTTTGGTTACTATTTGCATGGAATATCTTTTTCCAGCCTTTCCTTTTCAACATATTTGTGTGTTTGGGTCTAAGGTGAGTCTCTTGTAAACAACATATAGTAGGATTATTCTTTTTTATCCATTCTGCCAATCTATGTCTTTTGATTTGGGATTTTAGTCCATTAATATTCAGTGTTATTACATTTTAGGCAGTCATTACTCCAGAAGATTTTTGTTTGGTTTTTATATGTCATATCCTTTTTTTTTTTTTTTTTTTCTGGTCTCATTTCTTTTATTGTAAGCTCCTATTCTGTATAGTTGATCTTCTGTGCCATATCTGACTGATCCCTTACTCATTTCTGTTTCTGTATATGTTTTAAACACTTTCGTTTTGGTTACCCTTGGGTTTACATTATACAACCTACATCTATGACCTACTGATTTGACAAGATACCAACTTAGCTTCAATAGCTTACATGTTCTACTAAATGTTTATAATGATGGAAAATGTAAGTTATCATTTCACTGTATTGAGTCATTATTCTGATGAGGTTTATTTCATGAGTAATTATGTTTTGTAGGATATCAGTGTAAAGAGAGTTTCCAAGATATTTTTGGTAACTTAAATATGTAAGGTATACATGATGTATATTTATTAAGGAAAAAGAAAGTAGTTTTATGCTAAAGTAAAATTACTGGTTATTGCAAAATGAGAAAAATGAAAATGTAGGACAAAACCTAAATAGACATAGAAAGTTGTAGGAGGTTTGTGGAAAAGAAATTTTATTTCTTATGGTCAAAGTCAGGTAAGATTTGATGGGTCTATCAATATGGTTTTTAAGAGTCTTAGTATCTAATTATAGACTGATACAAAATAAGAGCTTTGATTTTCTCTCTGTTAAAATGACAAAGCTTTCTTTGATTAATGTTCTCTTCTTAGTAAGAGGATGTAAAAGTTAATTTTTGCCCCCTAATAATCAGTAAAAGCAGAGACTCTGTGCTTCATCAGTTTAATTTCTTGTAATTTAGGTTGGCTTTATTATGTCCTTGAAGTTTAAGGGAAATAAGTCTTCTCATTTTTAAGAGAAAAACAAACTAGTTTTTTAACCATCATGTATCTCTTTCATTTACCTTTAAAATAGTTTATTGTCACTTTGGGTGAAAAGAGAGCCACATATTATTTCACAGTGATCCATAATCCTATTTATCGATTGTTCAAACCTCCTGACAACTTTTGTCATTTTGCCTCCTCAAATCAAACCCTAAATGATATTTTTAAAATTTTAAACTGTCTTTGGGATTTTCCAGAGGGCCCCTGGAAGTGATCACAAAGGATTTGTTCTTTCACCTTGTAAAAAGAGATGCTAAATTTATATGTTATTTTATATGTTATGAATTGCATGGGAAGTGTTGTCAAATTAAAAGGGATTTTCTAACCTCCTGTTGGTTGGGTTTGTATGGATAAAATGTTTTTAATATAATTATTTCAGAAACAACATAAAGTTCCTAGAGATATGTCTAAGTCCTCACTGTACATGACATGTCCTGGTACTGATCTGTCCTTTAGCTAAAGAAAAAACTTAATAGTCATACTGGCAGGAAATGTGCATTTGGAATAGTTCATGATTTTGCAACGTTATAGAAACAGTGGGGATTCCTTACCTTGCCAGGAGCCCCAAAATGGTAAACAAGTACTTGAGCTGTTAGAAGCATTATTGCTACCTAAACAAAAATAGCTGTGATAAAAATAGAGGTGCATGCTTATAAAACTGAGCCAAAATATTAAGGAAAGGCATCAGCTGATCATTATGCAAAACTAGTAGCTCAACAACTTTTACAGACAACAAATTTATACCTTGAGTAAGGTCCCTCATAAGAGTTCTCCAACTGATTTAGCTAACAGTCAATTAATGCTTCTAAATTTGAAGTGGCATCAGTGGGGTTGTAAAAATAAATTCTGGGAATGACTCTGGGAAGGCCCAGATAGCAGCCTAGTGGCTCGAGTCCTTAAAAGAACCTATAATTAAAGCACTTCTTGAAACTACCCACCATGGAATACAAAAAAATAAAGAGGTCATGGTAAAATATTGGTGGGGAGATTTTTCTAAGGTATGATTTATAATCAATGCCAAACACAATCCAGGAAAAAAAAAGTGTCTCAGGCAGCACATTTTCACCACCTGCTGGCGCACTTGAACAGTAACATGGATTTCTTTCAACTGCCCTCTTCTAGGTTTCCCTGCCTGTTTTCGGGATGGATTGAAGGTTTTCCTTGCAGGAAGGCAGATTTGCTCAAAGTGGCAAAGAAAAGTTTAGAAAATGTGTTCCTGATAAAATACCAAGCAATCAAGGGACCCACTTTATGGGCCAAATAATTAAGCAACTTAATAAAGTCCTCCAGACACTCTGGCATTACCATTGCGCAATCACTGGGAAGGTAGAAGGAACAAATGGTATACTGAAACTAAAATTAGCAAAGTTGACAGAATCCACTTGCCCTGGCTTAAAGTTCTTCCTTTAACTTTAATGGCTATATGATTAGCTCCTGTTGGGGAAACATAAGCTCAGCCTCATTCATCACCTGTTCCCCTAAACTCTAATATGACTGACTATTGTAAAGCTCTAATGCATTATGTCAAAGAATATTCTCAGCAGGTGAAAAAAAACCTGGGATCCACCACTTTGATGAGGACTTTTCAGATGCCTTAGAGCCCAGAGACCTAGTCTTCTGGAATTGACACCAATGAAAGGCTGCCCATGAGCCTGGCTGAAGAGGACACTACCACGTGCTCCTCACCACTCACTCTTGAAGCAGCCAGACATCAAGAAAGCACCCTTCCTGTCACCATGACTACCTTTCCTCATGTGATATTCTCCTTCTTCCCTTTTTTCCTGTTCCCTATCTATGCTTGGAATGATAATGCAATTATTAAGATTTTATAAACAAAAGCTACATCAAAAAATCTAACTGAATGTTAGATCTGTCCTAACAAACTTAAGCCCTTTCATGACCTCAGAAACTCTTTGGTCTATCCAATTTCTAATTTCTCCGTCGTTCCAAAGGCTTCAGTTTCTTTTAATCAAATCGCACCAACAATTGCATATCAAATACAAATGCTAGACTCAAGGTCCCCTTTACCCTGTTTTCACCTCTCTTGGACTCATATCCTTATTTTAAATATAACTGGTCTAAAAATTATCCATGTATCTTAGAACTAGGGGACCATTCTGTAATAGTCCACATGCCTCCACAAACTACAAATTTTCTTAACAACACATACTTATATACAGGCCCAAAATTGAATTGCATGATAAATTTAAGAAGTGAATACATTTTGGCCAACTTTTTATGCTGCCTATGCCACAGACCTGAGATTATTAAGGACAAATGATAGTACTTACAGCAAGAAATGTATAAACACTACCACCCTGGCTGGAATTACATGCAGTCCACCAGGCTATGTTTTCATTTGTGCAGGCTCTGAGAAAACAAATACCCCATTTGCCTGGGCACTGAATTGCCTTCCTAAAGCTATAATTAGAAATTTTTCTATAATTCCGAGTACACTTGCTGAGGAAACTGCTAAAGCCAACAGAAGTCTCTTGGCTCCAATGCTTATGTAGTGTTGGATGACAAGATCGCCTTGGACTACTTATTGACTGAACAGGGTGGTGTCTGTGCTGTGGCTGATGCTACCTGTACCTGGATAAACACACACACACACACACACACACACACACACATATTTAAGATACTTAGATTACATAAATGTTACATTAAAAATATAGGCGATTCTTACATGCTCCACTCCCTACCCCGCCCCCGACATTTTCCCACATTAACAACGTCCTTCATTAGTGTGCTACATTTGTTAAAATTGATGAACGCATTTTGGAGCATTGCCGCTAAGCGTGGATTATAGTTTACATTGTAGTTTACACTCTCTCCC
>JAQZBX010036944.1:0-23989 GCA_029593785.1 Cabassous unicinctus
CCTCTCTAAAGCAGCCTTCTTTCCGTTAAGTACTTTTTTTTTTAATTAATTTTTTTTGTATTTTAAAAGATGCTTAGATTACAAAAATGTTATGTTAAGTACTTTTGTGATGTGCAGTTCCAGCAGAAAATGGGCTGTCACAGATGAAATTTGGAGGCTGGATAATACATAGTTTAATGTCGTCTATCAGTGGATAGGTGATTGTACTTCAGTATCTAAATTTTCACTTCTTTAATATACAGCCTCCCAATAATTTGTATGGTTTGGGAAATCACAAAATCTAACAGTTAATCGTTTCTAAATCTTTATTTTGCTGATTATTTATCAAAATGTTAACTCAGTTTTGGCCAATGGAAGTGAAGTAAAAAGAAAATCCAGATAGGAAGTCATTCTACAAAATACCTGACCAATACTCCTCAAAATTGTCAAGGCCATGGAAGACAAGGAAAGACAGAAACTGTTACAAACCAGAGGAGACTGAGAAGAGAAGACAACTCAATGCAATGTGGTGACCTGGATGGTATCCTGGGAAGGGAAAAGGACATTAGTAGAAAAACTGGTGAGGTCTGAATAAAGTCGAGAGTGAAATCATGTACTGGTGTTGGTTGCTTAGTTTCGACATACGTACCACAATAACGTGAGATGATGACATTAAGGAAAATTGAAACTGGGTGAGGATTATATGGGAACTCTCCGTAGTATCTTTGTAATTTTTCCAAAAAAAAATTATTCCAAAATCAAGTTTATTTTTAAAATGTAGAAATTTAATTGCTTTTTTATATGCATAAAAAGTTCAGGAATTTTATAGTTTCTTATATTGTCTCTAAAACCAAGCATTGCTGTCCCCCACTAATATAAAACTTTAAAGTTGTCCCTGATTAGTCAAGCAATTGCCTTATAAATCATGGTATATGCCATCCATGGCTGAAGTTTCAAAATGAAAAAAAAAGCTTTGGCACCAATTTTTAACTGAAGCATTATGTTAGTGACTTAAACACAACAACAAAACAACACAAAGTATTTAATCTTTTACACAGTGGTTGTAAACAAACTTTTTTTAACATCATGTATATCGTCATAAACTTGAAATTTTATTTTGCTAATTGAATTCTTCTACTCATTCATTCAACAAAATTGATGCCAGAGAAAAGTAAATAGAGGATGTGATCCCAACTTCCTTAAAATCATTAGTAAATCAATATTTTTCTTCCTTACATAAGATACTCTGTTCCAGTGTTGCAAGGGATATGAAAAGGTTGATAGAATACTGTACCAATTATAAAGTGCTTTCCAGTTTATGATCACGGCTGGAGAAGTCACCGACAGGGTCACAGTCAGCAGCCATTTCCCAGCCCTGGGCTAACCCCCTCCTTTTCCCCTTTGCTGGTTTGCATGCAGATGTTTCAATATGTTTCCATTTCACAACCCCTGGGGAGGTGCTAAGTCTAACCTGAATCGCCTGACTGGCTGAATCATACCTTGAACCCAAAACTAGGAAAAGCAGCCCCAGCTGCTTGCCAGAGTGGGAACTCTGCATAAAGGATGATTGAAGGAATGGACACTAGACCGTGGATCAGAGTGGCATAAAGATAAAGACTTACAATAAAGGTAACCATTTTGATAATTATAAATGCCAGTGCTATTGTGTCATATTTTTTCATATGTAACTCCACTTTTTACTTTTTATAGGTTCTAAAATCAAACTCAAAGAAAAGTAATGATAAAAAATCTATGCTATTGTAAATTCAATGCATAAACATATAATTTGTAACAAGTACAAATAAAGGTGGAAGTTGGAGGAGAAAAAAAAAGGGTAATGGATACATGCTCTTTGTTCAGTGGCAAGGCCACTTCCCCTGGGGTGTATAAAAACGCCACACTTGGACAACACAGGTGTCCCTCATCTCCAACACAAAGCCGGTGAGCAGAGCTGCCACCCACCTACCCTGACCCGAGCACTTGGCCACCCCAGAGGACCAGCCATGATGGGCTTTGCTTCCTCTGCTCTTTCAACCCTTTGTGCTATACAAGTTAAAAAGTGGCCATTTGTTGAGAATTTCCGTCATGCCTGAGCCTGTGTTCCTACAATGCACCACATGGCGACTCCACAATCATAAAATAATAATAGTGATTATTTATTGAGTGTTTACATTGTGCCAGGCACTGAGCTAAGATTCTTATAGCATTATCACACTCACACATACATCAATATTAACATTCTCTTAAAGTGGATATCATTTTTTTCTCCCTTTTACCAATGTTGAAACTGAGGCCCATAGAGGCTACTTGACCAAAGACATACCTAATAAGAGGCAGAGTCAAGATTTAAATCTAAGTCCGTGGGACTCTATAGCTCATGTTCTCAAATGCTATTGTGTGCCCTCACCCCCAGTGGGACAAATAAAGACAGCAGAGGCATGATGGAAAGGTCACAAGGCTTGGAGGCAAAGGGCCTGAGTGCCACCTGGACACTCTTTTTGCTCCATAGTGCCTTGTGCCAGTGTCTGCTCTGGCCTTCACCACACTGATTTATTTGCAAAAACCTGTCCTTTCCCCTGTCCTGCAAGTATCTTTAGGAATGGAGATGCACCTTATTCATCTTTTTATACCTCTAAGCTCATGGAGATTGCCTGCAATGTAGTTGGTGTTCAATGCAAACCCTAGTTGTAAAAAGAAATTTTGATGGTGATACAGAAAAATGTTGTTATATCAGAAAAATACGGACCACTCATAATTCATCCAATGTCTAGTATCTGATGATGGTGATGGTGGTGATGATTGCTTTCCACCTTTGTCCGTGCGATTCTCTCAGTCCCAGAATGATATCCTTTCAACTTGGATGTTATTTCCACTGGGAATCCTCTCCTGATTCCCCACAACTGGGTCAGATGTCCCTCACATTGGACAGCACATTTTTTGGTCTGTATTTCATTCACTGTTTACTTGTCTGCCTCCCTCACTAGAATGAAAGCTTATTGCATCTTGCATGCCATTATACCCCTAGCACCCGGCACCATGCTGGACGTGGGATTAGATAATCAGTGTATATTTGTTGAGTGATTTCTGAAGCAAATTTTAGATTCTAGGACCTGAATTAAAAATTTTATGGTCAGTTTTCCAGAACAAGTATGGTGGGGCTATAATTTTCTCCTCAGTTTGCCTCCTACTCAGAGCAAAGTTGTGGCTTCCCCAGACAAATGAGTCTGCTATTTTCATATATTTCAGACAATATGTGGTTTGTCTTGTGATTGCGATGCTACATAAGACATATAGATAGTTGCCTGGAGGTGGTCTTTCAGGGGTCTGAGGAGAGCGCTTCTGCATTGAGCAAGAAGTTCTTCAACTCTAGAGTGATTCAAATACGTCCTGGGATTATGTGAGTCTCAACAAGACTGCAGTCTTGCCTGGTATCCGGTAGCAGAGAAAATAAATTAGGATTTCCTTGGAAGACAGAGGCTGGAGAATTCTGAAAATATGACAGCTGAAGCCTTGAGGAGCTACTCACACCAGGACGTCAGAGCAGGACCTGCATAATCATAGTAAATATCATCTTTCATCACCTGGATTCTCTCCCATGGGGAAAAAGGCTGATTGATACTTTCAGACAGATCCCTCTACTTCCCTCTTTCACTTCATTAATGCGGTCAGCTAAAATCAGAGAAGCGCTTTCCTGAAGTCGCTGCCCAGTGCTTGAAGGCACAGCCTGTTCTGTCAGTCTGGGTTGAATGGCCTGTCTCCTAGAAAACGCCTCCTTCAGGCCGCGTGAGGAGCCTTCCATGGTGCTGTGGGTGTGCACGCTCCTCCTCGGTAAGTGGGGCGCGGGGGCCTCTGCTCCCTGAGAAACCGAGTCCCTCCACCAGCAGACGCCCTCTTCTCCGGGCTGCTGGCCACAAGGGTTTTTACTCCCATTTCAGAACGTCAGGAAATGAACAGAGGAGATCTACTGATTTTACGGTATACGGCGGGGGGTGGGGGGGGATAATTACTTTCCTGAAGCGTGTTCCTCATCCATTTTTTGCTTTTAATTGCCTATGGAAAATTATGCTTACCCCAAAGTTGGTTTATTTTTTCATGTAAAAAAATAACAGGTTCCGTTACCTCCCTAATCACAGATCATGAAGACCCAGAGTCTCTTGTGAAAGGACCGTGTCCTTATGAGCTGAGACTGAAATGATCTTCCACTGAGAAGTTATTTCCTTCCCTGTATTCTAAAGATCAGACCAGCTCTGATGTTTGCAAAGAGCATGAGAAGAGAAGAAATAGGGCGGTTTCCCTTCGATTTTTTTCCCTTGCTTCTGTACTTCTTGTCAATATTTGTCCAAATGAAGTACTGATTTTCTAGTAGCTTAAGCAAGGGAATTAAAGAACAGTCAGTTACTCTTACATTAAATATTTATTAGGCATGTTTGTCTTGTTCTCAGCTATATCCCCAGACCCTAAGTCAGGGAACAGCTATTAGTGTGACTGCACATTATGGACCCCAGTAACTAGTGAATGAATAGATGGATATGCTCAGCCCAGCACAGTGCTAAGCTCCACGGAGGACACAGAGACTCAGAGGACACAACCTCTGTCCTCAAGTGCCAACGCTCTGATTAGAAAGTCAGCACTGAAATGCAAGAACATTTGACTTTGCAATACAAGAAAAATATTATACAGTAGGTCTTAGGATAATGTGTTATGCTAATAACTCATTCTTTCTGAGTCTTATGTCCCAGCTACTCTTCTAAGAATATCCCATGTATTCATTTATCTAACCCTCTAAAAATCAATGAGCTGGAAATACTATAACTCCCATTTTATAGATGAGGAAACTAAGGCACAGAGACTTCAGTATCTTGCCTAAGGTTCATGCAGCTAGTAAAGTGGTAGAATCAGGATTCAAATCATAATCTGACTTTGAAAACTATGCTTTGAACCACTGCCTCATACTGCATGTCCAATTATGAGTTCCAAACAAGCTATGATGATAATTGTTCTCTGTCAAGAGAAGTGTGAGGTTGCTGCAGCCTAGAGGCATCTAAGAAAGCTTTGCAGAAGAGGTAGGATTTCATCTGGGCCTTAATGAGTGGGTGTGACTTTGCTTTGTACTGAAGGAGGAGAATACTTCACGTAAGAAGAGAGTGGAGCCAGGCCTCAAAGGCAGCCATAATCATATAAAAAATAAATAATGGCAGTAACCTCTATTAAGGCCTTACTTATTTAATTCATTACAATAAGTACATGAGGTTGCTTTTATGGTACCTATTTTACAGATGAGGAAACTGAGTCTTGGAAGTTTATGTAGTTTGTCCCGGGTCACACAGCTAAAAATCAAACCTGTTTCTGTCTGAGTCCAGCCTGAGCGTGGAGTGTTTCCTGCTTCTCAGAGATGGAATGGGTGGAACTCTGGGCTGGAAGTAGAATGCAGGCATGCAGGGTCTCAGGGTGAAAGGGTGCAGCTCCTTGTCTTGTGCTAATGCCTAGCTCTTGACTCTCTTACAGCTCCAGTCAGTGGAAACTTTGGTAAGTCACCTTTTCTTTACTCCTTTTTGTCTCTCAATATTCTAGTAACTGTAGTTTATCCCAAATAAGAAGTGGTCTTGACCCCTTTAGCCTTTTCCTGAGGTCTGCACGGACATAAAACCATCACTTGGTCTGGTAACCCTGCCCCTACCAATCAGGGCTATTTGGGGCTCCCACTCTAGGACCAAATCTGCTATTGTGCTGGATGAACATGGAGAGCTTGACATAGGTGTCAGGAGAGTTCATAGATGGAAGGAGTGGCACCCCACCCGACTGGGATTCTAACCTCACCGAGCCTGGCAAAAAGCATAGAATCCTAAGAGGGAATGGGTAGAAACACTGTTGCCTCAAAGAGGGAGGCAGTAGCTCAAACAACTTTGCCTAACTCTCTTCCTTTCCTAGCTCCAGCCCAGACAAAGCACTGCCTCTAACCATGTGTGACCAGCTTATTCCAGACTTCAGCATTCTGTGTAGACGTGGGTTTTTTTCTTTCTTTCTGTTAATAGCTCAAATTTCAATAACTTAAAGCCCCCATCCTGCTTGTGAGTAAAAAGTCCAGTCTTCTATTGGGAGCTGTCTCCCAGCTGTTTTTTGGCAATTCCTGTGGGATTTCTTCAAGTCCAGTCAATCCATCCTGGGAGTTGCTTGCTGCCATCCAGCTCCAACCAGCAGCAGCCACAGCCCTCTTGATGTCCACTCTCTCCTGCAGTTCTCCCTTGATGCTGTGGACAGACCATTCCCACAAATCCCTACCTAACTGAGACAAGATTGAAACTTGGCAAGACTTTGCTAATGGTTCCAGGATGATGGATGGGGAAATATATAGAGAATGACTTACCTCAGCTACCAGACGTGGTTAATCTCAGAATCCATTGACCCAGTCCCAACCTCACGAAGGCCTTGACAAGGTGTAGCTCCTCCTGGCCATGGGGCTGCCTACAGGTAGCAGCAAGGAATCTAGCCGCATGCACTGAAAGAAAGAACTTCTCCCTCCCCTGCAGTATAAGACTACTACCCTAGTCCCCAGCTCTCTATGCTCAGCCACTTCCCAGGAACAAGGATAGTGGGAATTTCCATTCTCTTCAGAAGAAACACAACCCCATATTCGCTTGGGGACATTGCCTTACCAATGGCCCCAAAAGGATGCAACAGACTAACAGCAATGCATTCTGGAGTGAAGGACCTAAAAGAACACCATGTGTGATAGATCAGCCTCCAATCCAGCACGCTCTTCTCACGGTTGTTCATCTACTGTGAACAAATGCACCACATACATCTCCCCAAGGACAAGCAACAGTTCAAGTACAGGGTATTCTCTCTAAATGTCTAGAAAGAGAATCAAATTTAATGTATTTATTTTTAATCTGCAGAGATATGACCATGGCTAATGCTACCCACGAATGTTTTGCATAACCAAACAGAACGTTTAGCTTCTTCATCTGAAACATGCATTCAGGTTACTCTACAGTTTTTTACTCCAAACAGTGGACGGGTATTTCCTTTACATTTGGGTATGACTAAAGGACCTATTTGGGCAGTTCTTCCAGAAAAATGTAAAATATTTAAAATCTCAAGCTTTAAAAAAGCAATTGCTTATACGCTTTTACATGTAGCTAGTCCTCCTTATCTGGAAACAAAAGGTACCAAGAAAAACACACGTAAATTTATTCCATTCAAAACTTTACAGTAAATAGCACTGCCTTGAAGTTGAGATTTTACTTTTGAAAAGTAAAAATAATAAAAATGAAAATAATTTGTTTTATATTATGCTTCACAGAATTTTGATTACCAAAGGCAATTTGTAGAACAAAGAATAAATCAAATATTGATTTTTGTCATTTTTATGTTTTTGGACATGAGCTGCCATAGCTTCAGACATCATGACTGTGTTCCAAGACAGGAAATGGATGGGCGAGGGGTGGAGTGGGAAACCCAAACCTTAACAGAGCTCTCCCAGTGACCTTCTTTCATTTCATCAGAAAGAAACAAACCTTCCCCAAATCCTCACCCCTTTGTCCATCCCGAGCATTATTCTTCTGACATCTCTTTATCCAGGACTGGATCACGTGGCTGGGAAAGCCAGTGCCTCACTTATTCAAACCTTTTGGTGGGTAACAGGCTAGAGAGAAGGGCATTGGGACTACCTTTTCAGAACCAAACGAGTGTTTTCTATATCACTGATTTCTCCTCTTCCGTGGTGAACAACCGATCTTGCTGCACTATACACATCAGTGGCTTTATGAGTCACAAAATAGTTGTCCCACTTAACTTTTACTAACTTTATGAATTATTGCATCTTTGGTAGCATCTGAAATATCACTTTGCAATTAATTTTCATTTACACTCATTAAAAGACTAACCATCCAAAGCACGGAGCTGTGAGCAGCCTAGATAGTAGCATTAAATGGGGAAGGATGTTTGAGTGGATGTTTGCAATAGTGAGTGATTTGGGTTATAATCGCTTTTACTACTAGCCCTCACAAACTCAAAACTACAAAACTCATAAAATGAACACTCGGATAAGAAAGATCCTCCATAACAGTTTCTCCTGCTTCTGTCCCTCAGTGTTTCAAAGATCTTAGGGCCCAGTTTCATGGAGGTCCCATTTTCCTTCTCATGAGAGAGTGTGGGAGGTTTGGGGAGTTGGGAAAATGTAGCTCCATGCACCCCTATTCCTTGGAGCTATCTGAATATAATTCTCACTTCAGTCTCTGTTCTTTCTTAGGCAATCACTTCTGATAGATAGTAGAGATTCCATTATATTTAAAAATGTGATTATTTAGAGACGTGTTCTTTTTTTATTAGAGAAGTTGTGGGTTTACAGAATACCCATGCGTAATTACAGGATTCCCATACACCACCCCATTACCAACACCGAAGTCTGCTCACTTCTCCCATACCTACTTCTGCTTCATGTTGATAAAAACATAACTTGGACATTTTCCCACCATAGTTTTCCCCCCACCCCACCCCCATATTCCTGACCTCCCTTCATCTACAACCACCACCCCACCACATGCCCAGTGTTCACAAAGGCTCAACTTAAAAGTATCAGTCACCATGAGGCTCCTGGGCATGAGTCCAGGAGGAAAAGGATTTCTGACGATCTACCTGAGGACCTGGCGCCCTGGTTGGTTTGTGAACCTCTTATCATTGATCTTTGGTGGTGAGTGGATCCTGCTGGGGTTGCCTTCTGAAAGGCTTCTCTGTTTCTATGGACGACTGAGCAACCACTGTTCCCCCGCGGTGAGATGAGGGCTGCTGCAGGACCTGTGCCTGGGGAAACAGCATCCCTCCCAGGGGCCCTTTGAGGATTTCTCCAAAGCCAGACTCCTCCAGTCCATCCCACACGAACCAGTGTGCTGGGACCACGGGCACCTCCACCTCAGATTCTTTTCTCTTTTCAGCAACTGCACCCAGACCTGTTATTTCCCTCCATCCTCCGTGGACCACGTACTTCCAAGGAGAGAAAGTGCTTCTGACTTGCAATGAATTGCCCCTCTATGCACCAGGGAAAACAAAGCAGTACCGTTGGTACCAGGGGAGCAAAGTGAGGAGCGAAACCTCAGAAAACACCCTTGAGGTGTGTGTTAATGGGCAGTACAGATGCCAGGCCCAGGACTCACTCATAAGTAACCCTGTGACCTTGCTGTTTTCTAAAGGTGAGAAAGAAGGTGGATTAGTCAAAACTTTAGAAATGGCTTTGTTTCAGCTCAGCTCACTCCCCAGAGACTCCAAAAACTGGGAACCTTCATTCCAGTCTAACCTCTGGCCTCAGCTACTTTCATTTACATGTTGCTTCTTGTGGTCTACAAGTGTTCTTCAGAGTACTATTAAAACTTGGGTTTAAATGCTTTTTATTTATTCAGCAGACATCCTTGAGCACCTACATAATCAAGGAAAATAATTAGCTTTAGAGGAAACAAAGATAAAAGGGAGAAATTACACATGCATAAATGTGTTGAGCACAAAATAGAAAGCGAAAAGTCTAGAAAAGAAGAGTTGAGAGGTGGGGAATCTCCAACATCAGACCTTTTGTCCCCATTTATCCTAGTATCTGTCCCTTCACTTTTCCTACTTTTAGCCCCCACATCTTTTCCTCTCCAGCTTTGGTTGGTTTAGCAATAGCAGTTTGGATTACCTCCACATGCATTGCTATAGGGAGTAGGCATTCACCGCACTTGACTAAATGAGAAGAGACAGGATTGGCCTCTAATTAGGCTCTGAAGAGCCTGAGAATCACCCTAGCAGACCACACTCGCTGTCTTTTGAACCTAGATTTGGGTCTCTGACAAGCTTGCTGCATAGCAGACTCCAATGCAGTGTGATACTTTGTCGTGTGGTTCTCTGAAAGCTACTTCTTTGTTAGCCCCTGCTCTGAGATTTGGTGAGCAGGTTGGTATTGATCTTTGTCATACTCTAAGACGTCCAGGATTTTGTTCATATCTCCTTTCTACTTTTTCTCGCCATATTAGAATCCTAACCTTTTGAATCTGTCCTTGAATGACTGAATAGATGTCTCTGGGGTTTACTTAGGAGTTGTATCTGAAACATGTCACACTGATTAGGAATGCATTGTGTGAGCTTGGGTCAGAAGACTAAATGCTGTGGAAGAAAAGAGAAGAAAACAGTCAAGTCTTGCTAGTCCAAGAGGCACAGAGGAAGGAGGTAGCAGGAGGGCTTTGAATGATGATATCTTATCTCTGTGGCACTTCCAGGTTCCCTCATCCTGCAGGCCCCACATTCTGTGTTTGAAGGTGACATACTGGTTCTGAGATGCCAGAAAAAGGGGAAAGAGAAACTGATTGATGCAAAATACTACTGGAATGGAAAAATTCTTCCTTATTCTAATAAAAGCATGGATCTTTTGATCCCACAAGCAAGTTCAAATAACAGTGGCAATTATTGGTGCATTGGATATGGACCTAGGAGCAAAAATTATGCATATAGATCATCTTACAGACTTATCCAAATTCAAGGTAAACCCTTAATTTCACTTAGTAAGGTCAGGGCGGAGAAACTGGGCATGTCAGGAGGGAATCTATAGATTGATATTGAAAATCTGGGTAGATGAGGGGCATAAGTCCTCTAAGAGGCAGAGAAAGCAAAGAGATTGGACTGAAACAAACCTGGGGATGAAAAATGTGAGAGAGGAGACCATAAGTTTGTTTGTCTTGTGTGTCTGAAGTTTGGTGAGACTGGGAATCCAAACCTCCCTTTCCCAGATCTGTACAAACTCTCCTCCTGAGAATGCAATTTACCTTTTCTCTCTAGAACTGTTTCCACGTCCCGAGCTGAAAGCCACACCCTCCCAGCCTTCAGAGGGGGGTTCTGTGAACCTGACCTGTGCAACACAGCTTCCTCTAGAGAGGTGGGACACTTTGCTTCACTTCGTCTTCTTCAGAGACAGTGGGGTCCTCCTGTCCGACTGGAGTAGAAACCCAGAACTCCAGATCCCAACCATCTGGAGAGAAAACTCAGGATCGTATTGGTGTGAGGCTGAAGCAGTGGCCCACGGCATCCGCAAACGCAGCCTCCTGCTGCCGATCCAGGTGCAGAGTGAGTGTTGGAGAGCCAGGTGGGCTGGGTGGGGCTGTGGCATCTTCCCTGCCTGTGTGCTCCTTCTGCCCTGTGAGAGTGGGGCCTGCACAACAGAGATGGGTTTCCTTATCCTGACAGGAGCACCGGGCTTAGACTGAGAAGAGAGGTACCATAATAAAGAAATACTGCATTTCCATTTCCACCACCATTTTCCTAAAAGCTCAGCCTTCTTTAACTTCTGCTGATTCATGAAGTTAAATACAAGAACTGGTGGAAAACAACCAAAGCAAAAAAGCATAGTGCCCTGCTTATGTGGTGGCAGATTCCAGAATGCCAAATTGTGAGGCAAACTTTTTAGAAGACAAGCATACACGTCTTCTTTATCAGTAGCCACCAACAATGTGAGAGCCTGTGATGTGTAAAGCAGAGAGAAGGACATATGCACATACAAAGATCAAAACCGTTAATTCCAGCTTGCCTTAGGAACCCAAGCAGGACTTCTGGAAGTGTGTGTGGTCCAGCCTAGTGCCATCATGGCCACTCTGGCTATTATCTGTCCCCCAAAACAGTTCAGACCACCCCTAGCTACGACAACTGACAAAACCCAAATGCTTCTCCAGGGATAGTAAATGTTTCCCTCCTGGGACCTTGTATGTCAGTATGGAAAGCATTTGGTGAGGCTCTAGGTCCATGTGCACTGCCTTCTGGACCACCTGCTGAAGAGTATACCATGAAGTCAGTCAAAAGTGTTTCTGTCAACACTCCAGCCCTGCTCCCACCCCACCAGGCCCTCACCTGTTGTCTTGTGTTCACACAGGCGTCCCTGTATCTGGAGTGCTCATGGAGACCCAGGCTCCTGGGGCACAGGTGGTTGAAGGGGAGAAGCTGGTCCTGGTCTGCTCCGTGGCTGAAGGCACAGGGGACACCACATTCTCCTGGTACAGGGAGGGCTCAGAGGACAGTCTGGGGAAGAAGGCCCTACGTTCCCAGAGGGCAGAGCTGGAGATTCCAGTTGTGAGGGAGAGTGACACCGGCGGTTACTTCTGTGTAGCCAACAATGGCCATGGTCCCATCCAGAGTGAGGTGGTATCCATCACTGTGAGAGGTAAGTTTTATCTCCATTGACCTTATTCAGTCTCACAAACTTCCTCAGATTAGCAGTGGGCACAGCCTACATTAGCTCTGTGACTCTCCTTTTCCTGTTGCCATTTTTGCCATCTTCCATTGTGATGGACACTTTGTTCCCTTAGAATATTAATAACTTCATGCAGGTAACCAAAAGGCACTTCAATGAGGTAATGCTGGCCAGGAGCCATTTTGCCTCTTGAAGGAGATTTTGTTATGCCTCTGCTGTGACCAATTGTGTGTTATTTCAGAGATCAGCCTTACCTCATTAACAGCCTTTTAGGATGGGGCTCAGCTCTAGCGCGCTAAGTGTCAACTATGCCTCTCCCTTCAGCACATCAGGTGGGTCTCCTCAAGTCAGAGAGAATCAAAGGCATAAGGCATTCCTTTATTCCTTTACTAAAGGCATGAAGGATTCTCAGTATCCAAACTGTAGGCATGGCAGGAAATTTACAAGTTCAGAGAGTACATACAGAGCCCAGTTTTGTCCATTGAGAAGATGAGCCTAGTTCTACCTCAGATCCTTCCTCCTCTCTACCCCCGGAAGCCATGCTGGGCCAGCCAGATCCCCCTCAGCTTCCCTGACTTGAAGCTCATGAAGGAAGTGTTTTCTACAAGGCTCTAATTCCTCCTCTTTTCAGTTCATCCCTGGCTATCCAATAAAGCTAACTTTTATTGAGGGGCTACTGGAAAGCTTGATTTCCCTGCTTTCCTTTACAGTAAAACTCCTAAGTAGAGTTAGCTCTATTCACTCTCTTTACTTTTCCTATTGTCTCTCAAATCCACTGAAACCCGGCTTGTGTCACTCCACCAAAATTACTATTGTCAAGATCACCAATGACCTCCATGTCGCTAAGTCCAGTGAACAATTCTCCGTTTTTCATTTTACTTGACCTATCATCACTTTTGACACAACTTGACTTCTGGGACAAAACTCTCCCTGGTTCTCCGCTTGTTTATTCCTCCTTTTAATTTTCTTTTACTGGCTTCTCATCATATTTCAACCTCTACATTTTGGGGAGTTCCAGGGCTCTGTCCTCAGACACTTCTCTATCCATGCCTGCTTTTTATATCTTCTCATCCAGTCCCATGACTTTAAATATGTACACTTATGACTTCTATATATGTATGACGTCCAAATTCAGCCTACAGCCTAGACCTCTAGTCTGAATTCAGTTCACAGGAATGGCTAATTAACTCATCTAAAACCAAACTTTTGATTTTTGCCCCAAATTTGTTCCTGCTTGGAGTTTCCCCATTCCCTTCTCCCTTCATAAATGTAAAACTCCACTCTTCTCTTTGCTCAGGCCAAAAATCTGGGTGACCTTACCTTCTCTTTTTTTATTTCATCCTCCATATCCAATTCACCTGCAAACTCAGATGACTCTGCCTTCAATACATACCCAGAATCCAACTACTTTCTATCACCTCCACTACCACCACCTGGTCCAAGCCACCAGCATTCCTTGTCTGGATTATTGCAGTAACACCCTATTGGGCTTCTGCTTCACCCCTTGTTCCACACAGTCTATTCTCAATACTCAGCACACAGTCAGATCACGTTACTCATCTGTTCAAAATCCTCCCATGGCTTTTCATCTCCTTCAGAATGAAAGCCAACATCATTGCAACGACCATCAGGCCCTGCATGATCTGGTTCTCCTGCTGCTCTGACCTCATCTCCCACTACTCTTCTCTTGCTCACACTGACACCCTGGCTCTTCCTCAAGCCTGCCAGGCATGCTCCCACCTCAGGGCCTTTGCACTGCTCTTTGCCCAACATCCTCATGCTCACCCCCTCACTTCTTCAGACCTTTGCTGACCTTCTCAGTGAGATGTCCCCTAACCACCCTGTATAACAAAGCAGCCCTTCCCCCAGTGCTCCCTCCCCCTGACCCTGCTTGATTCTCCTTCCACAGCATTTATCATCAACTGACAGTGCCAGGTATCTCTGGTTTGTTTGCTGTCTCCTCCCACTGAGATATTAACTTTATGGAGGCAGGTCTTTGTTTTGACTACTATTATATCCCAAATGCCTGGAACAGTGCTTGTCTCATATTAGGCATTCAATAAATATTTGTCTAATGAGTGGATTTTACATACAACACTTCTATTCATCCTAGAAGACAAAGATATTATTATCTCCATTTCACAGAAAGGAAAGTGAAGCTCAGAGAGATTTGGTAATTTGCATAAGGTCACACACATAAGGTTTGCACATGGCCGAGCTCGGATCTGCAATCATTTTGCTCAGAGAGACAAAAAGCAATACTGAAGTTCTTCAAACAAGCACCACAAAGACAAATACCTACCATCAATAAGCCAGTGGCTGTGCTGGCTATACCAAGTCAGCCGTGAACCTGGACAGTTTAGATGAAGACTCCAAGAAGGGGTTGCTATACTAATGCCCAGCTGCTCAGTTCTCCCTCCACCGCCCTCCAGGCAAGTCGTGTGATCAAGGGGGCCCTCCCAGGTCATGGGGCTGAGATACTTTCCCAGAATGTGATGCCCGGGAGGGTCTGCATCTCACCCTGGGTATAGCTTGGGGAACAGCGACCTTTGGTATAATCCCCAGGAGAGAAGGGCTGGGACTGGGGGTGGGGGGTGGGGGTGAAGAGCAGCAATTGCCAGTTGATGGGCATTTCCAGAATCAACTGGGAGAGGGGAAGAAGGAGTTAGCAGAGCTGGGAGCTGCCGAGAGGCATCCTCTGAAGACTCCTGAGTGCTCTGCAATCTAGAGGCCCACTGAAAGCAGGGAGTCCTGCTTCTCAAAGAAGGCTCTTATCCTGAAATGTTTACCAGGAGGAGCCCAAAGGTAACAATCCCCGTTGGTAATTCACAGGTAAGTGTAAATTAATAATCTCCTTTTAGACGGATTATGGTAATTAAAATGGATTGGTATTACCCTCCCCAGGCAATGAGCTGATCTCTTTATACGTATAATTCCATTTTACCCTCACACAATCACCTTACAAGGCAAGTTTAATCATCAGTTAAGGAAACTGATTTTAGAGATTAAGCAGCATGTCAGGGACTCAGTTGGTATTTGTTGGGTCAGAGATTTCCTCCTAAATCTTTTTTATTCATGGACTTTATGCAAGACTCTGTGCTTATAAATAGAAGAATTTATACAGGAGAGAAACTCTGCTGAAGCCTGGGGTGGGCTGGGGCGGCGCTATGTAGTAGCAGACCTAACTTGAGGAGGTATCCCCTAAAACTGACCAGAGGGCAGCATGAAATTCCTGAGTGCCTAAGACATGGTGTGAAGGCAACAAATAATAACTAATAATTACAAAGACATAGCACCTATCATGTGCCAGGCACTATTCAAAGCACTTTATATATATTAACTCATTATCCCCATTTTACAGAAAAGAAAACTCAGGCACAGGGAGATTAAGTCATTTTCCCTGGATTACACAACTAGTAAGTGGAGAAGCTGGGATCGTAACCCAGCCATCTGGTTTTAGAGTCAGTGCCTTGCTGAGACTAATTTCCATGACTTCCCCAGAGGGGACCAACTTGTCACATCTCTCCTCCCAGACCCCACATAAGGAGCAGCAGCCATTTCCTGTAGGAAATAGGGTTACCAGGAAGTGGGTATCATTTGCTTTCCACCCACTGAACCTGGATTCTTAGGACCAGGCCTGTGTGTGACTAATTCTGATTTTGCACAGGTGGCTGCCCAGGCAGGCAATGGGGAAAGACTCAATACCGGACATAGAGGCCAAGCTGCTCTGTCCCCTGGATTTCTCCCCTGCTGTCCACCACTCTAGTTCAGGCTATGAACCCACTTACCATCAGCTGTCATGGTGGGGAGGCTGGGCTGGCTGAACACTGTGTGTAGGTGGATCCAGGCATAATCAAAAGGCAGGTTTGTGGGTTTTGTCACCAGCCACTGCTCTGGGCCAGTGGCCACTCTGGGCCAGGATTCGTAGGCGTGAATCACCATGCGAATAAATGGAAGTTATCATTAGTGTTGCTTTTGCTCCAATATCTGTCTATTCTCTGATTCTATGGTATTTGTGTCTGAAATCTGAATTTGGTTCACCTGGGGCCCAAAAACCTACATGAAAAGCACCATACTATCACCTCACAGTTTGTCCCTTTTCCTGCTTTTGCTTTTTAGCCTTTATTACACTGGACATGTTATGAATTTATTGGTTTATTGACTTTCTCCTTTCCCAAGACTGTAAACTCCATGAGGACAGGGACTTTACTGTCTCATTCACTAATATAACCTCAAGGCCTAAATCACTGCCCAGCACAGAGTAACTCCGGAATGTTTGTCAAATGAATGAATGAATGAACTGGGTGAAGGGGTAGGAGAATGGATCCGATGGAAAACACAGAAACCCTCAACAATTTACTTTGTTGTTTCTTTCTCTCCTCCCCCTCAGAGCACATATGGCTCAGGCTTCCATGAGGGAGTGGATGGTGTCATTTCACAGTGAAGCCCTAATCTATTTTTTATGTTTTAATGGCAGAGTAATCTCAGAGTTTCTCCTGGTTCCATTGGTGTCGGTGGGGATATTTGCTTTCTCTTCCAGACAGGCTGCTGTTCCAGTTAGGTGCCCCAAACTACCATCAAATAACTTCTCTCAGGAGTCTGGGGGAAATTCCCAGAACTCCAGATTATAAAAGCATGGGATATATGTGTGTGTATACATACACACACGGGCATATACACACACACATATATACATGTAAACATATGCACACAGACACAGATGCATGCACATGCATGCAGAGACATAGACAGATAAATATAGATATATATTTCCCCAAAATTGCTAGTTCTGAAACGATGTCACTGAAGGTGGAGGGCACTGGCTGCCTTTTCTCCCCCAGTCCCAATCTGCCCTGACCCTTGGCCTTTGCCTCCCACCACTTCGAAGCGAGTCACTTCCTCAGCTCAGAGCAGAGCTGCGCACAAGCCCAGGGCCGTTTCCTGTGCCACATCGGCCCCTCCCTGAATAAGCCTTCCTGGCCTACAGCCTGGCCCAAGAAGCCTTGTGAGTCCTTGTCCCTGCGATTCCTCTCTCTCGAGGCTCAGAACCAGGATATCAAGTCAATCCCAGGCCCTAAACGTCTCCCTCTGAGGTTCACACAGGCTCTTCCCCCGCAGGGTCTCCAGGAAACAGAAGAGGCCTTATTGCTGCGGTAGTGGCTGGGGGGTCGCTCAGCATCCTGCTCCTGGTTGTGGCGCTGCTGTTTTGCCGCTGGCGCCAGAGGAAAGCAGGTGCGTGCTCTTCTCTTGCCTTCCCTCCAGTCCCTGCACTGGCCCTGCCTCCGACCCCACAGCTTCTTGCAGCTCCAGTAAGCTCCAGGCCAGCAAGTCCCCACCTCCCCACCCCAACTCAGACACACCAACGCCCGTTCCCTAAAGGGTGATTTCCCAAGCAGACGCAGCCTGAGAGAGCTGCTCCTTTCTAGCCTGTTAATAAGTGTCAAGCAAAAGGTAGGGAAGAAGTGAAAGTTTTAATGTAGTTTCAAAACCTTTAGCTAAGCCTTAGCAGCTTCTTTGGTTCACACAGACTGGAAAACTAGATACTTCATCCTATCTTCAAATCACCATGAATGGATAATCAAAATAATAATTAAAACTGGAGAGCTCGATGAAGAAATAACTGAGAACAGAAGCTGGCTAATCTCTGTCTTTCCACCTCCTCAAAGACTTCCAGGAGTCAAAGCCTGAACACCATCTCGTACCCTCTCCTGCCAGCTCCTCCCCTACCTGGGGATAAGATCTCTCCCAGGCACCATCTGTTGGGTGCTTCCAACAGCTTCTTCTTGCCTTTGCCCAGAAAACCGTGTGTTGAAGGTGACACAGGACGTTGCTCAGCTCTAGCACAATTGCCCACATCCTCCAGCCCTGCCTCATAATTTAATGCAGCTCAATTCAACTCCCCTGACCTTACAGCACATGGGGCAGGATGGAGGACACTGTGGGCCTCTAACCAGGAGTCTTCTTAGGAAGTTGGAGTCGGAGTCTGAGGCTCCTCTGGGCATGGCCCCCGCTGCTTCGCAAAGTCCACCCACAGCTCAGTGGAGTGATCCCTCCCTGCTCCGTAAGAGAGACGATTTGGTCCTATTTAATATTCCCTGCATGCAGCAACAGCCTCGAGCCTTAATCAAGTCTTGAATAATTACATATTTAACCCAGGAATACGTAACTCTGCCCCCAGCAAATTTTTCTCTCTGTTCAATTCTTTTCCACATCATTTTCATGAGAATCCAGGAGCGGGTCTATGTTTGAATTAACGTATTTGATGACCTCCCTTAGGAAGCTCATGTGTGACGTCTTTGAGAAAGAGCTCCCTCTGCTGACACAAATGCGCCTTTGCTTTATTTTGCAGGAGATGGTTCTCTGGGAGACATGACAAGGTAAGATCTCTGCTTCTGCAATTGCCCTTCTTGTCTGCCAAGAACACAATGTACAACTGTGGGGTTGCAGAATTGGGTCAGCTTATCTCTCTCTATCCCTGTGGCTAGACGCTCCCATTTTCACATTCCTTGAAAAGGCCAAGAATGGCCAAGAACTCTTTCTGTCAGCTTATAATAGTTTGTATAATCAAATATGCACATATTTAGATCAGTTTCTTATTTGACTTATGAATTTATCTAAATGAAGGATACGAACGATTATAGACTTTCTGGGTTGGCACAGAAGATTCCTGGTACAAATGCTCCTATAGTTAGACACTGTGTTACCACAGCCATATGTTCAATGACTATATATGTGTGTTCTAGATTTACTGGGGAAGTCTAAGTACCAAATAATCTCTTTTCTTGCCCCAGAAGTTCACATAGACTCATCAGACTGTGACTTTAACTCTGGTTTGGAAATGTGGTCTTCCTTTTC
Organism: Cabassous unicinctus; assembly: GCA_029593785.1. Classification (NCBI taxonomy): domain Eukaryota; kingdom Metazoa; phylum Chordata; class Mammalia; order Cingulata; family Chlamyphoridae; genus Cabassous; species Cabassous unicinctus. The sequence goes on from JAQZBX010036944.1 coordinate 19,037, forward strand.
TGTAGATGTCCGTGTTCCTGTCTTAGGTTATAGATAGGGACTGTGTCTAGACAGGACAATGTGCAGATACTTAGTCACCATCTCCTGATAATGAGGCCAAGCTTTTTAAACAACAAAGAGTGGCTGTTCTATGAGATGAGCACATTTTCACTAGATGTTAGAGACCCTGACCTTGTTCTCAGGCAGCCTGCCATACCATAGCCCCAGGGTTTCTTTCAAAAGAACAATCTATAACCTTTTGAAGCACCAGTTAAACCATTTAGGCTACTCAGTTTCCTGTGGTCATTCCCTTTTCTCTTTGTTCTCTCTCCCTGACCACCTCACTCTTTTACCTGTTTTAATGTCCCATGGATTATCGTGTGTTTTTCTATGTCTCACAGGAGCCCTCGCATACCACGCCCAGGAGAGTTCCCTGGAGCCCCCTGCCCTGACCCAGTGGATCTGCATCTGTTGTATGGTAATGGTGAGGATTCCCTGGTAGGAAGCTGCTCCACGCCTGAGCTAGAGAAAGATAATTTCCTTTGAAGCCTGGGAAACATCCCTGATCTTCCCAAGGTGTCCCAAATACAGACATTCCCAATGAATAAGTGCTTTATCATGCTTGCTAGAGGAATGGGGCGGGGGGTGGATGCTTAGGAAAAAGCATCTGCAGAATATACTAATGACTAGGACATCCTAGAAAGAGTTGTCTCTTTTTTTCCAGTGAGCCCCAAAGAGGGGGACTTGGTATATTCTGAGATCCAGATTATTCAACTGGGCAAAGAAGAGGAAGGTAAGTCATTGAGAAAGATTCTGGCTGCAAACTATATTCATTCACCAAAAATTTTTTGAGCACCTCCTATATGCTAGGTACTATGTAAGTATAGGGAGACAAGGCAGACAGAAGTCCCTACATGTGTGGAGCTTAACGTTCTAAAGAGGGAAGATAGACACTAAAAACATACATCATCAGCCTTGCTGGTGATCAGAACAAAAATTAAACACCCTTCAGGTAGAAATTGTGACTATGAAGGTGTATATACAAATGTTGTCCTTAAGTTTGAATGAGTAAACGTTTTTAAAGCTCTTACTATGTGGTAGGCATTGTGCTGAGAACACTTACATGTGTCTGTTTTGATAAGCCAGGTTAAACCCTGTGTAACTAATATGCTGAACAAGCGAGACTTGTGATTTAATTACAAAAACTTGTTGTCTCCTCCTGTCCCTTTAAACTTTATTCTGTGGAAGACCTTCCCAGACACTTGGGATGATAATTCTGGCATCTCAAGGCATTCCCTTAGGTAATAGATAGTAGGTGGGCACTTTCAGCCCCAGTCTCAATTTAGCAGCACTAGAATATCCAGTTCAAGGTGTTAATTGAAACTTTCCCATGCTCTAGCTCAGGAGACCCTCAGACTGGGAGCAGGGAGGGGCCGTGGGGAGGGGTAGGACAGGGTATAGTTGGCTGCTTCTTTCTTTCTCTGGCTGCCCCTAACTAGCCTGGTTGCCATGGGGTGACGCTGGGGAAAGGAGCAGGAAAGGGCTTCCTCCCACTGGTGACTTTGGAAGCCTTTCTGGACTGACGAGCACTTAAGCTGCACTCTCCCCTGGGAGGTGCATGTGTGAGCTCTTCTGAGGTTCCCTTTTGGGTCCCTGTCACCTGAAGTTCCTTTGACACAAGCAGATGCATTTCTAATTCCAATGGTTGTCTGTGACTGCTTCACTGGGCCCACAGTCGGCAATCACATCCAGCTTCTTGCTGCTGGGGTCCCTTGGTACCTGTAGATCTTATTGGACAGGACCCAAGACCCAAGACGCCCGAGGATCCTGCCTGTTCTCTCTCCCAGTGAACCATATCTGTCCATGGGAAACATTCCAGAGCTCTGGCAAATCCCTTCAGGCCTGTCCCAACCCAGCATTCTTCTGATTCCACCACCAGCAGAGACTCAGAACTCCTCTCAACCCTCTAGATTGGTGGCCTTCAAATAATCCTTATTGTAATTGACAATAAGAAATACAAATTGTATTGTTACCCAGTGTGAGCATGCACACACACACACACACACACAAATACCAAACATAGCTGAAACAAAAGTTTTATTATGAGACAAGACTTACTGTGGTGCTCTCTAGTCTATATTTTGCTCAAATTTGCTGTTTTAATCAGCTTTATTGAAATTTAATCTACATACCGTATTAGTCACCAATTTTAAATGTACAACTCAATGAATTTTAACAACTGTGTATAGTCACATACCCACGACCATAATCAAGATGTAGAATATTTCCAGCATCTCAGAAAGTTTCTTGGTGACCCTTTGAAGTTAATCTTCCCACTCCCATCCCTCTCCTGGCAACCACTGATTTACTTTCTGACCCTGAAGTTTTGCTTTTCTATAATTTCAAATAAGTGGGATCATATATGATGTGGTCTTTTGTATCTGGCTTCATTCACTTAGCATAATGTTTTTGCAAACTAGATCCATGTTCTGGTGTATTATAAGTAGTTCACTCACTTTTTATTGCTGAGTAGTATTCCATTGAATGGTAAACTGTTTATCCCACCACTATTTGATGGACTGAACTTGTTTCCAGTTTTTGGTGATTGTGAATACAGCTACTATAAACACTCTAGTACAAGTCTGTATATGAACATATGTTTTCATTTCTTGTGGATAAGTACCCAAGAATTGGATTGCTGGATCACATGATAAGTGTATGTTTAATTTTATAATAAATGCCAAATTATTTTCTAAAGTGGATGTACCATTTTGAATCTCTACCAGGAAAGTAAAAGAGGTCCAGTTGTCCCACATCCTTGTCAACCTTTGGTATAGTCAATCTTTTTAATTTTAGCCTTATTTTAGTGTTGTGGAATGATGTTTAATTGTGATTTTATTTTGCATTTCCCTAATAACTGATGATGTTGAACATATTTTTATGTGCTTATTGGTCATCTGTATATCCTCTTTGGTGGACTACTTAATTCTTTTGCCCATTTTAAAATCGAGGTGTTTGTCTTATTATTGAGTTGTAAGAGTTCTTTCTATATTCTGAATATAAGTCTTTGTCAGATACATGCATTGCCAAATTTCTGCCCAGTTTTTGGCTTTTTTTGTAGAGTCCTTGGGATTTTCTACCTGGACGATCACTACGTCTGAAAATAAAGGCAGTTTTATGTCTTCCTTTTCCATCTGTACATCTTGTCTTTCTTTTTGTTTCCTGTTGCACTAGCTGGGACCTCCAGTATAATGTTGACTAGAAGTGGTGAGAGTGACATTCTTGCCTTGTTTCTAATCTTAATAGGAAAGTATTCAGTCTTTAACCATTAAGTGTGATGTTTTCTGTAGGTATTTCATAGATGCCCTTTATCAGTTTGAGGACATTATCTTCTATTTCTAGTTTGCTAAGAGTTTTTTTAATGAATGGGTGTTGAATTTTGTCAAATGATTTAGCAGTATCTATTGAGATGATCATACTGTTTTATCCTTTGTTCTGTTAATATGATGAATTACATGGATTGATTTTCAAATGTTAAACCAACTTTGCATTCTTGAGAAAAATGCCATTTAGCTATGATGTATTATTCTTTAAAAATATTTCCAGATTCAATTTGCAGTATTTTACTAAAGATTTTTGTATATATGTTCTTGAGGGATACTTTACTTGTTTCTTGTACTATCTTTGCCTGGTTTTGGGGTCAGATTATTGTTGGCCTCATAAAAAATGTTGGGGGGGGGGTGTCTCTTCCTCTCTTATGCTCTGGAAAAGTTTGTACAGAATCGGCATAATTTCTTTCTTAAATGTCCCTGCCATTTCTGATTATGGCTTCCATTGATTGCTTTTGCTCCTGGTACTATGGCAAACCTTCTTGCTTCCTTCCATGCCTGAAAATTTTTATTAGATGCTGGAAAATTTGAATTTTGTATTGTGAATTTTATATTGCTGTAAACCTTTAATTCTTGTTCATTTCTTTCCTGAAGCAAATTAAATTACCTAGCATCAGTTGGGTCCTTTCAAAGCTTACTTTTTTTTTTTTTTTTAAAGATTTATTTATTTACTTTATCCATTTTAAACCCCCCCTTCCCCATTTTTGCTGTTTTGTGTCCATTTGCTGGGCAATTCTCTATGTCTGTTTCCTGCCATCTCTTCTCATCCTCCTCCTCCAGTCTTCACCAGGATTCGATCCTGGAGACTTCCAATGTAGGAGAGAGGCGTTCTGCCACCAGCACCACCTCAGTTCCTGGTTTTCAGAGCATCTCGTCTTGTCTCTCCTCTGCGTCTCTCTCCTATTACGTCTTTATCTTGCTGCCTGGCTCCCGGGGCCTGGCGGCTCACCAGCACACAGAGCCTGGCAGCCCATGCGCCTTCTGTATATATGTTTTTATTTTACCAGGAGGTCCCAGGGATCGAACCCAGGTCCCTCCATATGGCACACGGACGCCCAACCATTTGAGCCACATCCGCCCCACCCTCCCCCCAAAGCTTACTTTTAAGCTTTGTTAAGACAGGTCCAGAGCAGCCCTTAGTGTAGGGCTTATTTATCCCAAGTACTAAGGCGATGCCTTTCTGAGAATTCTACCTGATGCCTCATGTATTCATGTATTATGAAATGTCTCCAGAGAAATATCTTCATCAACTCTTTTGTTTCCTTCCCACATTTCCTTGATCTGGTTGATCATCACAGGCTCTTGGAGGCAAGGAAACAAAAAGCTCCCTCTAGTTCCTTCATAAATGTACCTTTGGCACCTTACTTGTGAATTATTTTTATTAGAGAAGTTGTGGATTTACAGAACAAAAATACATAAAATATAGGATTCCCATAAACTCCCCTGTAATAAACACCTTGCATTGGTGTGGTACATTTGTTACAACTGATGAAAACACATTTTTAGAATTGTATTATTAAACAGAGCCCAGTTTAACTTAGGGTTCCCTGTTTGTGTAGTACAATCCTATGGATTTAAAAAAAAA
>JAQZBX010036945.1:6312-16406 GCA_029593785.1 Cabassous unicinctus
AAAAAAAAAAAAAAAAAAAGAGGACAGTGATGTATATAGAGACTTATCCAGGAAGTGAAGGAAACTCTAAGGACAAAACCTGCTTCTCCGAGCTCAGCAGAATCAGATTTCATGCTAATTTCCTCTGAACGGCGGATGAGCCTCCTTGAAGGCCGAATCTTTTTTAAAATCAATTTTATGGAAACATACTCATAAACCAAACACTCCACGTGAAGTGCACAGTCAATGGCATCAGGCAAAACCACAAAGTTGGGCCCTCATCACCCAGGGCGGACTCTTGGACTCTCAGTCGTGTAATGACAGTAGTAACAGACAGGAGACCCCGGCCCTAGGCAACCCACTCACCAGGAAGGACGCGCACCCCCAGCCCTGCCCGTCTCACCTGGAGCAGCTCCAAGGGGGAGCTCCGGCTCCTCTCCACCAGCTCTGAGATGAGCTGCTTCAAGGAGTGGATCTTTTGTTCGAGGCTTAACTTGTTCTCCTTCAGTTTCTTCTTTATCTCTTCTTCTTCGTTGCTCAGTCTCTCAAGATACAGTTCCTCTTCCTCATAAAGGAACTGGTACAGCTTCTTAAACTCGGCACTGGCCGTCATCCGCTGGTTCTTGATTCTCTCCTACAGCCACAGGACAGTCACTCACGCTTTGTCCTGCTTGGCCCTTGCTCCTAAATCCCTTCCCATGCTCCTGCCCCAGCCTCCCTCATACGTCCTCTGGCCCTGAAGTCACACCTACTGGAGATGGTTGTAATAGGCATTACAGTATTAATTCACTCGCAGTGATAGCTGAGTCTCTCCTACTGATAGCAATGCCTTTCTGCAGACTTTTTAACTAAAATACATTTTCATATCTCTTATTCTGCTTAGCCCTCACAACACCTACCCTTAAGTCTGTTAAATCTTGGGGATTTAAGGTTTATCTTAGGAATCCTACCTCCCACCTAGACTGTATTCCCTGAAAGCGAAGTCCATTTATCTGTTTCTTTCCACAATGCCATGGCTGAAGCCAACTCCCACCCAGGAAGTACATTTAGGAAAAGGTGGGAAGGAGAAGGGTGCTACCTTCAAGTGGCGAGATGGGGCGAAAGGTGTGGAACTCACAGGCACCCAAAGCACAGGCCCCTAGGAACAGATGCTTCTTTATCTGTGACAAATGACGGCACCTGCAGGCTCTTCCCTGCACCAGCCCCTAAACAGCCCGGGCTGAAAGGGCCCCGGGCGAGGAGTGCCCGCCCACCGCGCTCGTACCTGCCACGCTGCAGCGTTCTTCTTCGCCAGGCTTTGAAAGTGCACGGCCTTCTCCATCTTGACGCTCAGATCAAACTGACACTGAAGGAGTTTCTCCTGCCAGCAGAAACACACATGAGGATGAGAGCCTCTCTCCAAGCACCTTCCTTGTTCAAGAGCTAAAAGTCACCGGATACAACAGGGAGTGACGTTAAGAAGATGCTGAAGGCTCTGCCAGGCCTACGGGCAAGGACAGCTCTGGTCTGAAATCAACATAACACTACATGAGCTTGCAGATTCAGCTGGCAAAAATTAAAGAGTGTTAGACTATTAATATCTAGTATTGGCAAGGAAGGGGGACCCTGGCACCACAATAGTGGGAGGGTAAAAAAGTGCCATCTTTCTGAAGGGTAACTGGCAGTATTTAACAAAATTTACAAGGTGCATAATCCTACTTCTAAGAATCTATGCAACAGCACACTAGCAAAAATAATCAATATACCTAAGAATGTTCACTGTAGCACTTTTTCATGATCCATCAATAGGAAATGATTAAATAAATAAACTATCGTACATCTATGTGACAAATCCTCTGCAGCAATAAAAAATAGTGAGGTTTAACATGTTCCATGTTTTATTTACTTATTATCACTTCAGTTCCATGAAAGCGGGAAGTTTTGGGGTGTTTTGTTCATTGCTTATGTCTAGAACAGTGTCTAGCACATAGAAGATGCTCAAATTTTTTGTTGAATGACTGAAAAGAAAATAGTGAGGTAGTGCTCTGTGTATATATATATTTTTAAATGCATGTAAATTTATTTTATTTTATTTTTTTAAAAGATTTATTTATTTATTTATTTATTTATCCACCCCCTTGCTGCTTGTATTTGCTGTGTCCATTTGTTGTGTATTTTTTCTGTGTCTGCTTATCTCCCCCTTGCTGTGAGGTCTTGCTGCATCAGCCCACTGCACCGCACAGGCCGGCCTGCCCTCACCAGGAGGCCCCGGGAAGCGAACCCAGGGCCTCTCATATGGTAAACGGGGACTCTATCGATTGAGCCACACCCGCTTCCCTAGTGCTCTGTATATTGACATGTTATATTGTTAAAAACAAGCTATGAAACAGTGCATATGGTATATTTCTGTCTTGAGAAGAAAAAACACGAGAGCGCAGTGTGTTTTATATGTACTTGCGTTTGAACAGCATAAAGAATCCAGATCAATGTACACATGAGCATTATTAACGACGGTTATTTCTGGGGAATAGCTTGGAATTGGTGGTGGGGCTAGAAATTTCATCCATTTCTCTTTTGTTTGAATTTCTGTCACAGGCACATACTGTTTTGGTAACTTAGCCCCCCAGTTAAGTTATTCTAAAATAAAGCGAGTCAATCAGCAGAGACCAGGTGGGCCGCTGAGGGGCAGCACCTGAGAGCTGCGGTCAGTCACGGCCTCAGAGCGCCCCGTGGAAAACCAGTGAGAATGGGTGACAAAGTGGGCGCGGGCGGAGGAGTCCAGATTTAAGCCTTGGGCTCTGGCTTCAGTAACTAGATGGACTCTAGGGTATTTATCAAACTAGGGAAAAAAGAAGTATGTAAATGGGAGGGAAGAAAATACCATACGCAGCTTGAATAAACTGAGTTTGAGATGCCTGTGGGGCATCCGTGCGGATAGTTAGCAGTTAAGAGTCAGGAGAGAGATGGGAGCTGCAGGTTCCTGCAGGTGGTAGCTGAAGCCTTGGGGCTGGACAAACCCACCAGGTGAGATGCGATGGAGGAAGAAGATGGAGGCTGAAAATGGGAGCATCTGCATTTAAGGGGCAGGCAGAGGACGCAAGTCCTGCAAAGGAGCTAAGACACGAGGTCAGTGAAAACCCAAGAGAGCACGGTTTCTTATATACTAAAGGAAGAGAAATTTTAAATTAAAAACCGGCGAATAGTGGCAAATGCTGAAGGGAGGCCGGGGACAACTTCTTGTAAGTCTGAAATTAGGTCAAAATAAAAAGCTAAGATTAAAAAAAAAAGAAATGATTAGAACAAAGAAATGAGCAGTCAGTTAGTTTAGAAATCTTTCCCTAGGAGAATAAAATGTAATAACTTTAAATTTTCCTCTCATCATTTACAAATGAAAGCCGTTAAAATAAAGCTAGATAATTAAAAAAGCTGGCAACACCAAGAGTTGGCAAGGACATGGAGGAACCGGAGCTCAAATCCACTGCCGTGGGTGTGTGAGATGGTAAGCACTCGAAAAAAGGTCTCATAAAACGAAACAAGCAGAGAATGGCTGGGAAGGGGCACGAAGGAACTTTCCAGGATGGTAATTTGTTCTTCTCAGGAAGGGTTTAAGTTGTCCAGATGTTTGTATTTGTCAACACTCTGCAAATGTACACTTAAGATTTGTGCATTTTACTGTATTAAAATTTACATCAGGGGGGCGGATGTAGCTCAAGTGATTGAGCACCTGCTTCCCAGGTACGAGGTCCTGGGTTCAATCCCAGGTACCTCCTAATAAAAAAATACCATAAATAAATGTTGATTTGGTTAGAGCATGCTAAAGTATTTAGGGGGAAGGGTTTTGTCTGCAATTTACTATAAAATACTTCAAAAGAAACTAAGGAGAATTGATGGGATGGATAAATATGTGATAAAACAAGTATAATAAAATGGTAATGGAAGACTCTAAATAAGGGTTATTCTGTAGTTATTATAAAATTCTTCCAACTTTGATGTATGTTTGAACATTCCATAGTAAAAATGGAGGAAAATAAAATTAGGTATTGAGATATTTTATATAATTCTGTTAAATATCACAAAAACCATCTGTGCTATTTTCTTTCTACAATAATTTCCTAACATAAATTATATAATCTATTTATCAGCCCTAATGGTTAACTTAAATAGTAAGCTATCTCAAGTACTTTCATTCCTTTACTCAGTTATAACTGCCATTTGTGATCATCGTCAAACTGGATGTGAGGCTTATGATGAGAAGAACTGCTCCTTTAAATGTGGCCAAGATTTTTTTTTAAGTTTTCACTTTTGTCTGATATGAAAAAAATTAGATAACCTTTTAAATTGAGATTCTCATTATTTTTTGAAAGCCCTTCACAATTCCAGCATCCATGAATTATCTTGTATTATCCAAGACTCAACCTGAGTCGTTTTGAATCCTACAGCATCTGGGCTCTAAGCTGAGCCCTCGGTGAACTTGGCCACCCTTGGGAGATCAGGAGGTGGCAGAAGCTCAACATCAAGCATCTCAAAGCTGGGTTAGAGGTACCAGAAGTTGAAAAAAAATCACTTTCTCTTCTTTTAACATTATAAAACCGTAAGTATAAGAAAAGAGCCTGTTTGTAAAATGAAGGCATTTACTGACGTGTGGTCTTGTAGTTCAGACAACATTAGACTTCAAATCAGAAGCTGTGCGTTGCAGCCTAAGCCTCCTCTAAGCTGACCACGTGGGCCCCTGAGCAGGTCAGCTTCACGAATTTCCTGGGCCGCAGCTCCTTGACCTGTACACTGAAGAGGGCTGGACCAGACGGTCCCAGCTCTCAGGGTCTGTGAATTTCCCTCATTCTAGCCTCTGCTTTCAGTGCAGTCAAAATACGCCCCAGACCTGCCCACCTGCCCTTTCCACTGCCACCTGCCCTTCAAGGCACCACGGCCTCTTGCCAGTCAAGGTTACTGAGTGGAGGGATGGATGTACACTTTCTAGTCCAACTTGGGCTCTGTTTCCAGTTTGTAGTCAGCTGATAAAACTGGACAGTTTACAGTTTCCAAAATACTTAATTGTGTCATGAAATTCAGGTATTAAGTAAGCACCTACTGAGTGCAATTCTGTTGGGGCCCCTGGAGATACACAGTCAGTAATGGGAGGGGGTGGCTCTAGAAAGGAAGGCCTTATAGTTAAGAAAGTGTAAAGGGTGGAAGGTCTGGCTAGAGCAGTTCAAAAAGAGAACATGCTCGGAAAAAGGCAAGGAGGCCGGGGCGACTGGAGCCCATGAGGGAAGTCGACTTATTCAACTGGATCTTCTTACCCGGTGACATAGGTTAGACAGAAAATCTCCAGATTCAAATGTGAAGTGACCTTCCCAACTGATGAAGGAAGCTAGTAACAAAACCCAGCCACTCCAAGGCCAGGCTTTTCTCAGGCCAGCAGCTGTCTGTGAAATCTGCAGGTGCAGACATCCCTCAGCCACAGTGGCTAGTGAGCCTCAAAATGTAGCCAGTCCAAATAGAGACGAGTCAGAAGAGAAAAACACATCAATTTCAAAGCCTGACCTTCTATGGGGGAAAAAAATGTAAAATATCCCATTGATAATTTTTCATACTGATTAACTTTGAAATAATATTTTGCATGAACAGATTAAATACCTTATTAAAATTAATAGCACCTGTTTCTTCTAAGTTCCCTATGTGGCTTTCTTCTAAGTTCCCTATGTGGCTCGCATTATATTCCCATCGGCCAGCGCTGGTCTACACCCTCTCAGGCGTCCGAGGGTATCCATGGGTACGTGTACACACATCTCAGTATGTCTGTCTGAAACCAGGGGTTCCCTAGAGGCCAGTCCCTGGAAAACTCTGCAAGATGGTTACTGAGATTTGCATAACTCCCCCGCCCCCCCAAACCCAAGCCCTGGGATACTTGTCGCTTAGGTTTTTTCCATGCTTTACGTGGGCATACCAGCTGTCCCGCGGGGCTTTTCTGAGACCCTAAGTGCCATGCCAGCGTCGCCGGCAGTGCCCGCTCGGGCCGGCTCACCCGGTAGCTCCGCTGGGCCTCGTCCAGGGGCGCCAAGGTGTGCGCGCGGTGCTCCTGCGCCTCCCGGCACACCACGCACACGGGCCGCTGGTCCTCCTCGCAGAAGAGCCGCAGCGGCTCGCGGTGGCAGTCGCACAGGCCCGAGGCCTGGGGGCCCTGGCGCAGCCGCCGCGCCTTCTCGGCCAGCCGGCCCAGGGCGCGGTTGGGGCGCAGCGCGCCGAGCCCCGACGGCTGCCGGCACTCGGGGCAGGACACGGCGCCGCCCGGAGCCCCGCTGCGGCGCACGCAGTCGCCGCAGAAGTTGTGGCCGCACTCGAGGCTCAGCGGGCTCTCGAAATAGTCCAGGCAGATGGGGCAGGTCAGCTCCTCCTCGAGGTCCTCGGCCTGCATGGCGCTGCCCTGCCGGGGAGCGGCCGTCGGTCGCCGGCCGAACCGGGAGACGCGCGCCGCCGTCGGGAGCCGCCCGGCCCTGGCCGCGGGGAGGTGACGCGGGGGTGCCCCTGGGGAGTGCGGGGGCGCCCCTGGGGAGTGCGGGGCCCGGCTCGCACAGGTCCCCGGGGCGCCAGGCCCGGAGCCGCCGGATTCCCGCGCCGCCAGCGTGTGGCCCAGGGGCTCGCCGCTCCCGTGCGCGGGACTCGGCTCTGTGCCCTTCGGGTGTTGAGAAGAGAAAGCGATTTATGCGGAAGTCCCCGGGCCAGGCGCCTGGAGGGCGGGAGTCAGGCCTGCCTCGCAGTAGGAGGGCAGAGGGAGGGCAGAGGGAGGGCTCCCGGGGCCGGGGGCGGGGGCCGCTGGGGGAGGATGAGCTGGCGAGGCTCGATTGGCCACACGTGGCAGGGCAGGTTTCCTGTTCTGAGTGTGGCAGGGAGCCAGTGACGTGACAGCTTCCAACCCAACTGAGAGGGACCCTCAGGGCCCAGCAAGAGCCGGGCAAGTCCCGCTTGGCGAGCAGAAGAGCGCTTAGTCCGGGACTTCCGTGGGGAAGCGCTTCGCAGGTGGCGCCCTGGAGGCTCCAGCGGGGCCTCGAGGGTCTGTATACCACCTGTGCACGTGCGGATGGGGAGGGCGCGGGGAGCGGGGGCAGGATGAAAAGTGCGGTGCCGAGGACAGGTATAAAGGACAGTCACGGAGTTTCCCTGCAGGGCAGCAGTTACGCTTTCACAGAAATGGAAAGAAGCCTTCCCAGTGTTTTGTCAGGAAGGCTGAAGTGACAGCTTCCATTGCTGTGAAGGTGGTTAAACAGCTCAAGGAAGAGAGAGATTATTTTTGGCGTTTCCTGGGAAAGGAGTCTAAGCAGGACTGTCAGGCAGGAGTCACAGTTATTTCTCAAGGCAACAATTAAGAAATGAAATGCTGACTTAAAGGGGAAAGAACTGGAAGGGTTGTGGGAAAAATGCAAAGCTGTATATGATACACTTCCCATGGGACTTTCCTCCTTGAAGGACCTCCAGCACTGGATTTGCTTCCGAGGCCTCTTGAGTCAGCAACTTTGGTTCAGAAGGAGATGGTTTTCTGTTCCTGGGGTCTCGGAGGCCATCTAGGGACCCCAGGCTGGGTTTCTGCCAATGCGCAGGTTATCTACCTTTGGGACAAGAGGGCTGCCTGCAAGGGAAGCGCAAAAGAGACAGTTACAGAGTAGAGAAGTTGGGGCGACTTCTTTACCCTCAAACCAAGTTGTACCAAAGAGGGTAAAGAAGAGCATATATATATATATATAAAGAGCAATTCACAATGAATAAGAATTTGCGAATAGGCAAAAATAGGGTAGTAACAATATCCATTATGAAAAATGATAGGACGCAGGAGGAGAAATAGGTAGAAATACACTAGTAGGAGTAGACTTTAACTCACCTCTCTCAAACCGTGGAAAATTAAAGGGAAAACTCAGAAACGGCGAGCGCACGGACCAGTGCGGGGCGGGGCGGCCCGCCGGGCGCTGCACAGCCAGGGCGGCGGCCAGGGCGGCGGCCGGGCTCCCGGGTTCTCTGCCCCGGGCCGGGCCGGAGCCGGTCGGTGTCGGCTGGGGAAAGGGGACGGTGGCGGCTCGCGCCCCGGGGCCCACCGCGCGCCCTCGGGGAGGAGCCGCCGTGGGGGCTGCCGAGCCCCCGCCCGACCCCGCGGGCTAGGGGGCCGTGCCCAGGCCGTGCCCAGGCGGCCGTGCCCGCGAGGCCCCTGGCACCGCACCTGGGCACAGGGCGCGCGGGCTCGGGGCAGGGGGCGGAGGACGCCCCGGAGGAGGCAGCGGCCGCGAGCCCTACGGAGAAGCTGCAGCCCAAGGACAAGCCCGGGACCAAGAAGCCCCCCCAGCACCTGCCCCCCTCCGGGACAGGGCCGCTACCGCCCCCGCTGGAAATCCTGGCGGCAGAGCCCAGTTCCCCCAAGATCGTAAAAGCAGGAAAACACACACGAAGAAATCCAGCAAGGCCAGTGACTGCAGCCATGTGGCAAATCGGCCCACGCCAAGCGAATTCGTGCGCACGGGATGTCAGTGCTGGCAGCCAAGGAAGTAAGCCACAAAATGGAAAAGACAAAGAAGGGAAGGCTGAAAAGAGACCAACAGTGACAGCAAAGAAAACCGAGAAACAAAATTAGGCGGTCCTGGTGAACATGTCAGTGAAGACCAAGCTCGGTCAAGCGCTCAAGGAAAGAGCTGATAAGCACTAGTGGGTACCTCTCCACTTAGAGCAGGGCTTCCTTACCGGGGTCCCTGGGCTTGAACTGAAATTCAAAAAAACATGATCCTTGTGGGGACGTGTTGGTGCGGGTGTGGTATATTTATTAAATAATGCACAGTACTGCGTGGACTTAGTAAGGGGTCTGTGGTTTTCACCTGACTGGCAAAGGGGGTCCGTGGAACAAAAAAGGCTGAGAACCCCTGACTTAGAGGATGTAGGACCAGAAAGTCAGGAGAGCCAGGATCCCAGCAGCTCAAGACGCCAGCTCCGAAGCAGATACATCAGCACATAACAAGGGGCGAAACGGCACTGGAAGTTGGAGGCGAGATAGAGAGAAGGGAGGTCATCAAGATGAAGTTTCCAGTGTGAGAAGTGAGGGTGGTCGTATCCGAGGTCCCTTTAGAGGCCAAGGATGGGGGAAAGGAGGAGGCAGAGGAAATCCTTGATCGAACTTTGATTGTTCATATGGTTTCGGAGACCAGGGTGAAAGGACTGATCAGCCATGCCCGGCAGAACTCGGTGCCAGCACGCCGTCTCACCAGGATGAGGTACAGGCTGGTGCAGGCGTATCCCGTGGAAGAAGCTTTGCTCCAGGAGTATATGAAGCGCCAAGGTGAATATTACTTCGGTATAGAAAATGTGGAATGAGATTTCTTTCTCAGGAGAAAGACAGATGAACAAGGTTTCTTGCCTATTTTCCTCATTGCTGGTTTCCACCATGTTCAGGCTCTTGCTGCAAACCTTACTCTCATTTTAGAGGCACTGAAGGATAGCACAGAAGTGGAAATTGTGGATGAGAAGGCGAGAGAAAAAGATAGAACCAGAAAAACGGCCGATTCCTGGCCCTCCTCAAACAGACTTCTCTCAGCTAACTGCCCCGGCCATCTCCGTGCGGGGACACAGTGACGACCTGCCGACGCTCTCGGGTGTCATTTGATCGGAATATGCAGTGGAATGGGTGATCCCTGAAATGCCGATGTAAATATGGGGACGAGTCGTGCTGCAGCTATGAAAGCGACCAGGACTGTCTTCCGGGCAAGAATGTCTGCTCTGGCTCCCTGGTGCTGGCCAGCACCGCAGTGGAGATAGATAGCCATCTCTGCGGTGATGGTGACAGAGAGACCGGAGGACTGCTGCCCGTTCGTGTGTAATGGCCTGGGCTGCGTGGGCCACTTTTATTCACGGTGGGAAAGTTAAATATCATTCTGGAAACGTTACAAGACTCTGTCTTTTGCTTCTAGACTTGTATACATCAAGAATGCAGAAATAGGAAGTGGATGTGGCTCAAGCAGTTGAGCACCCACCTTCCACATGGGAGGTCCTGGATTCGGTTCCCAGTGCCTCCTGAAAAAACAAAACACACAATAAAACAACAAACAAAACAAATGAAAAAACCAAATCAGGGGGGAGGCGGGTGTGGCTCAATGGATAGAGCTCCC
>JAQZBX010036946.1:0-23992 GCA_029593785.1 Cabassous unicinctus
AGCTCTTTGATTTTGGGCTTGACCTGGATTGTTAGGATTGTCCTGCTGGTTGCTCAAAACTGGGCACTGGACCCAGTAATTGGTTGTAGCATCGCTTCCTAGGGCCTTGGGCAGGGAGGCTATAGAGGCAAGGAAAAGCCTCTCCTACTTATTTTTTATTTTCTTATGTGTACTTCCTTGGTCTGCCAGGAGATGGCGCTCTTTGGCAGCTCGCAATTCAATGCCTGGTTGGAGTGTATTTGTTGCAACACAGACCACATCAATGTGATAGAGCTTCCTGCCTGGAGGCTAAGAGCCTTCTAATTCAAACTTTCTGAGACAGTTCTCCAGTCTTCTCTGGCAGCCCCCTCTCTTTTCCCAGCTAGGAAATATTTCCACTCCCCTCTGAGTCCTCAACAATCAGTCCCTGTTAGTAGAGGAGGAGATTGGGAGGTTTGTATATCTTTAGCCTCTTGCAGGCTCCAAGGCAAAAAATGGCACAGCCCCACTTGGCCTGGAACGGCTCTCGGGGCACAGCAGACCAAACGTGGGAGTCAAAAACTGAGTCAGCCCCAGGCTCTCTCTCCCCTCTCCTGTGGAGTCCTCAACAATTAGTCCAGGCTAGAAGAGAGGGAGATTGTGAGGGTCGGATTTCTCCAGTCCTTCGCCGCCTCCCAGATCAAACCACCATGTGGTCCCACCTGGCCTGGAAGGGCCTGTGGGCACCACAGCCCAAATTTGTGGGTCAGAACCTGAGTCAGCCTTAGGCTGTGTCCCTCTCTCTCCCCTTTCCTGGGGTGGTAGATCCCTGGAGCCCCCTTTGTCTGTAGTTGCAGGCCCAGAGGCCCAAGAATTCTAAAGAGTCTTTAGTGTGGGGGAGGGTGTTTGCAGCAGCAGCTGCTGCTGGTTCCAACTCACGGTTCTGTCATCACGATTTCCCTCTTTTGTCCCTCTCTCCTCTGGGTGGTGTGCAGCCTTCACATGCTGTCCTGAACCCTGGAAGAACTTTTTCAGGGCTGTTTCAGCCTGTCCTCTAGCT
Organism: Cabassous unicinctus; assembly: GCA_029593785.1. Classification (NCBI taxonomy): domain Eukaryota; kingdom Metazoa; phylum Chordata; class Mammalia; order Cingulata; family Chlamyphoridae; genus Cabassous; species Cabassous unicinctus. Next base: position 1,019 of record JAQZBX010036946.1, read on the forward strand.
ATTTTTCTGGAGAAGAGAGTCCTATGTCTTACTAGTCCGCCATCTTCCCGGAAGTCCCCAGAGATCCCCCTATATTTTTGATGTAACATTTATGTAATCTAAGCTTCTTTAAAAATGGAAAAAAAAAAAAGTAGAAAATATGATTCTCTCTAGATCTATTAAATAAATTGAGTTTGTAATTAAAAATTAAGAAGTACATACAAAATTCTGGCCAAATATGAATGTTTTCCTTTCTTTTCCCACAGGGAAAGTTTAAAATGATTCACATCTATAGCCCCTGGAACATATTTACCATTTCTTAGGCTCATGCATAGTCTCAAATCCAATCTAAATGTTGCTATCATAAATTGGCCACATTGGTGAACCATCCTAAAGTATACTAATTGTATTAGTCAGCCAAAGGGGTGCTAATGTGAAATACCAAAAATGGGTTGGTCTTTATAAAGGGTATTTATTTGGGGTAGAAGTCCACAGATACCAAGCCATAAAGCGTTAAGTTTCTCCTCTCACCACAGTCCATTGCCACGTGTTAGAGCAAGACAGCTGCCAGCTGCCAGGGTTCAGGCTTCTGGGGTTCCTCTCTTCCTGGGGCTGCATTTCTCTCCAGGCTTAGCTCCTGTTTCCTCCACAAGGTCAGCTGTAGACGATCAGGCGAATGGTTTGATTCTCTTCTCCTGGGGCCTTCTTTCCAACATCAAAACTGCTTCTCAAAAGACTGCTTCTTCTGTCCTTTGCCTGGCCTTTTATATTCGATTCCCCCACCCACCAAGGGGTGGGGCTCAACGCCCTACTGACGTGGCCCAGTCAATGCCCTAATCATAACTTAATCATGCCCAGATTAACAGATCAGTTTACAAGCATGATCCAATTATATTTTTGGAATTCATAATTACATCAAACTGCCCAACTGCAACACTAATCTTCATTTTAACCATGATATTGCTGGAACAACTTGGAAATTGAAAATGTGTTTGACGTCATTTGAAAATGGAGTAAGTAAAAAGAATAAGTTGAAAATGTCCCTAATAGGTATTATCAAAACCTAATAATTTCCCCCCAAAAGTCAAGAACACCTGGCTGATAAAAAAGCCAAACAGTTCTTTGCTCAGTTGAGTCATGCTGAAACAGCGTGAGAGGCACTTGTTTTAATTTCCTAGCTGCTAAAACAAATATGATGAAAGAGTTGGCTTAACAAGAGGAATTTATTGGCTCACAGTTTCACAGTCTAGAAGGATTGCTTCCTCCCAGGGTTGATATCGTCTGGCTGGTGAGCAATCTTTAGGGTTCCTCGGTTTTTTTCCTTCACATGGCAATGTCTTCTCTTTTCTATTATGGCAGGGGTTCTTAACCTTTTTTGTTCCACGGACCCCTTTGCCAGTCAGGTGAAAACTATGAACCCCTTACTAAGTCTACACAATACTGTGTTTTATTTAATAAATATATCACACCTGCACCAACATGTCCCCACAAGAATAATGTTTGTTTGTTTGTTTTTAATTTCAGTTCAAGCTCATGGACCCCTGGTTAAGAACCCCTGCTTATGGGTTCTATTGACATCCAGCTTCTAGCTGCTGCCAGTGGCTTCACTTTCCAATTTCCTTTCTTATAAGGACTTCAACCATAGTGGACTAAGGGCCCACCCTTATTCATTTTGGGCACACCATAGCTAATAACATTCTCAAAAATCTTATTTACAAGTGATCACACCCAGAGGACCAGGGGTTGGGATCTGAACATGCCTTTTGTGGGGGATGTGATTCAATCCCAAATAGCACCCAATCATTTAGAGACATTCCAATCTTAATTACTCTTCCATCAGTGAATAAATATTTTTTAATAATATGGACATCTCCCTTCCCCATGTCCTACCTGGCTAGAAGCTGGGCTGGAACTACTAGTTCATTTCACAGAGATCATTAAACCAGGCACTGGATATTTAGAATAGTATTGGCATTATTTTCCTGGCACTTTGGGACTCATCTAGATGGGAGTCTTCAGCTTATATTCTGACCTCAATAGTGCAGGAGACCTTTTATCGCTATGCATTCCAGAATTCATGTGTATAGAAAGCAATCCAAATCTTTTATGAAAGTATCCTTAGGTTGTATTGTAGTGTTGTACCTGTCTTCCACAATTTTAATTTGATTGATAATAGAGAACTTATATAAATACAAAGACAGATAAGACACCTGAATTATATTTTGGCATTCATTTAATTTCCTTAAATTTGATGACTTGCTTTTTAGAATTTTACAGGCAGCTGTTGCATTGTTGAATTACTGACTTAATTTTGTCACTGATTTATTAAAAGTAAACCTAAATGCATTGAGAGTTTATATTTTTATTACCTTCATTTCTTTCACTAGTTACAAAATTCACCTTATTTTATGCCTATTTCTTAGCTATCATTTTTTTCCATAATTTGGATCGTTGTTTTTCAAACATGTATTGTAACCCATTACTGGGTTCTGAAATGAATTTAATGTACCCCATCAACACAATTTTTTTAATTAGAGAAGTTGTGAGTTTACAAAAATAAGCGTGCATACTATACAAGATTCCTATACATCGCCCCACCACCAACATCTTGCATTGCTGTGGAACATTTGTTACACACGATGAAACATTGTCAAAATATTAATGCTAACTATAGTCCATATCTTATATTTGGTGTATTTTTCCCACAAACCATCCTATTATTAACACCATTTATTATTATTGTATGTTTGTTTTAGTTCATGAGAGAACATTCTCATATTTATACTGTTAAATATAGTCCATCATCCATCACAGGGTTCACTGTGTTCTATAGTCCCAAGCCTTGTACAATCCATCCAAAGTATACACTCAGTGGCTCTCAGTTTCATCACAGAGTTGTGACTTCATCACCTCAGTCAATTTTAGAACGTTTTTATTACTCCAAAAGGCAAAATCCCAAACTTCTTTATAGCCCCCTATTGTTGAACCTTAGACTTGATATAGTATCTTCTTTGCCATTTCTGCAAAAATATTACTGTTAACTATAGTCTACAAGTTACATTAATTGTATTTTCCCATATATCACCATTTTAACATGTTGTAATAGAACATTCTTGTATTTGTACTATTAACCATAATCCTCCTCCACCACTGAAATCATTATGTTATACATTCCCTAGATTATCCTCTAGCTTCCTTTCAATTGATATTTACATCCCTAGACTACCCCTTTCAACCACAATCACATTTATAAATCAGCAGTGTTAGTTATACTCATTATAATGTGTTACCATAAACTCTATCCATTTCCACACTTTTACAATAAACCTTATTAAAAATTCTATTCACATTAAGCATCAGGTCCCCCCTTCTCAATCCACATTCTATGTCCTAGCAACCTTTACTTTAGAGTGGGGGTTCTTAAGCAAGGGGTCCATGGAAAGATTTCAGGGGGCCCATGAGCTTGAATTGAAAAAAATCAACTCATTATCTTTATTTTCTTTGACTTCTAACTGAAATCTAGCATTTCCTTCACTTATGAATGTATGCAATAAATTACAGTAGTATTCATTTCATATCACATTACAGTTGTCACATATCTCAAAAAATCGCTTATGCTCATCCAGACTTTGAAATTATGGTAGTTGTTAGACCCGACGCTAGCTGAGTGTCATAAAACTATCTGCTGCTAAATTCTGAGAAGGGGTCCGTGGTTTTCACCTGACTGGCAAAGGGGTCCATGGAACAAAAAAGATTAAGAACCCCTGATCAAAGGTCACTCAGGTGAATTTAATGCAATCAAGGTATCACACCCAGAGGAATAGATTAATTTACAAGCATAATCTTTTTGGGATTCATAAAATAATTTCAATTTGCCATATACAGTAAATCTATATTTAGCTTCCTGAGGAATGACCAAACTGTCTTCCACAGAGACTGCACCATTCTACATTCCCACCAACAGTGAAGGAGTGTTCCTATTTCTCCACATCCTCTCCAGCATTTATAGTTTTCAGTGTTTTTTTTCTTTTTTAAATAATAGCCATTCTGTAAGGCATGAAATGCTATCTCATTGTAGTTTTGATCTGCATTTTCCTATTATTGAACATTCTTCATTTGTGATGAATTCCTTTTCTCTTGATGCTTTCAGAATTCTCTTTTTCTCTGGCATTTGACATTCTGAATAGTAGTTGTCTTGCAGTAGTCTGTTTGGATTTATTCTGTTTGGGCTGTGTTGTCCTTCTTGGATATTGATATTTATAACTTTCATAAGGGATGGAAAAATTTTGGCCATTATTTCCTCAAATAGTCTTTCTGCCTCTTTTCCATTTTTTTCTCCTTCCAACACACACATAAGGCGTATGTTTGTATGTTTTGCACTGTCATTCAATTCCCTAAAACTTTGTTCAATTTTTCCATTCTTTTATCTTTCTGTTCTTCTCTTTACAAGTTCAATTTTTCCATTCTTTTATCTTTCTGTTCTTCTCTTTACAAGTTCAGATGATCAGTCTTCTAATTCATCTATTTTGTCCTCAGCCAATTCAAATCTGCTGTTAGAAGCCTCTAATGTATTTTTTTTATCTCATCCATTGTCTTTCATTCCCATTAGCTGTTACTTTTCTTTGAAAGCTTTCAAATTCTTCTTTTTGCTCACCCAGTGTCTTCTTAATATCCTTTATCTCCTTTGCCATATTTTCCTTCAATTCCTTGATTTAGGAGATTGGTGTGAAGATCATTGAATAGTTATTTTAAATCATTTCAGGACTTTTAATTTGTTCCTTTGGTTAGACCATATCTTCCTGTTTCTTACTATGACTTCTAATTTTTTGCTGATATCTAATCATCTGATTATGTTAGTGAATTTACTCTGATGGTCAATTTTTCTCTCTTGCCTAGTGTTTTTTGTTTGTTTGCTTGTTTTTACTTTATTTATTTATTTTTATTTAATCTCTCTCTCCCCGACCCCCCCGCCGCCCCAATGGTTCTCTCATCTGTCTGTTCATTGTTTGCATGACTTCTCCAGGAGGCACCAGGAACCGAACCCAGGATCTACCACATGGGAGGTGAGTGCCGAACATCCTGAGCCATATCGGCTCCCTGCAGGCTGCTGTGTCTGCTGGCTTGTGGCATCTGCTCATTTAGGCATCTGCTTATTGCAGCAGGTGCAGCATCTAGCTCACTGCAGCGCGGTGCAATGCCTAGCTTGTGGCAGTGGGTGCATGCATCCAGCTCATTGTGGTGGGCTGCAGTGTCTAGCTCGTTGCAGCAGGTGCAGGCATCTGCTTGTCTTCTTTAGGAGGCACCAGGATCCGAATCTGGGACCTCCCTTGTGGTAAGCAGGCACCCAAGTGGTTGAGCCACATCCACTTCCCTGCCTTGGTTTTGTTTCACAACTTTTCTTTGATTTTTGGTTCAACTTATTCTAAGACTTTAAAATTGCCCTTTTTATATTATCAAACAGGGCCAGGGACCCTTTAATGGGGTGCAGGCCAGATCCAAGGAGGCCTGGGTTTAGGGACAAGAAAGAATCCTAGAAGTTTTCTCTTCCCTTACTTTCCTGTCTGCCAACAGATGGTTCTCTTTGACTAACCTTTTCATGGAGGTGATTCTTTCAACCTCTACTGGCTTGTGATTCTGAACTGGTTAGAGTCGTGTTGCAAAGCCAGGTCGTGCTTTTTAAACTTGCCAAGGAGAAACCACACTCAGCCCTCTGCCGTACCCTCTTTCTTCCCAGAGAGGAATATGTCTGTTCCCCTCTCAGTTGGCCACTGTCAGCCACAGGTTTTACACTGTTCCCAGCTGTGGGGGCTCACGGTTTTCTTTTCGGCCTTTTTGTCTCTCTACCCCCACTCCCTCCTGGACGATCACATGGCACTCTCCTGGTCTGCAGATCCCCAAAGCCATTCCTTCAGGCAGTTTCTGCCCCTCCACTGCTGTGTTTGCAAGAAAGCTGAGCCCATCTAACTATTCGGATGCCATCTTCCTGGAACCTCCTTTAAAATTAAATAGAATTAGTAGATAGAATAAAAATTTAGAAAGCACATCACATGTAGTAAAATCAAGCACTGTTTCATGAAACTTTTGTTTTAGTTTTTTGTGTTTTTATATATTTTTGTGTTTTCTGGGTCCAAATAAATTAAATAAAATTTATTTTTTTGTGAGCAGCAGTCAAAAACTGATTGGACACCATTGACTTATATTATTAACCCAACAACATATCTTGGGTATTCTTGTGGCTATGGTTATGTTTAATCTCAGCCCCTAAAGCTATCTAGGGGATTAATGAAATGTTTTCTTTTAGCAAAAAGAAAAAAATAGCAGCTGTAGGGGAGATACCTACATGGTAAATTTTCATCAGTTACGAGAAACTAGTAAGTAGTATTTAATATATACCCATATTCATAATATTCCAGCTGAATTTGTAAATATTCTACCTGTTTGTGGATGGTATAATAGATACTGGGTCTGAAATCTACTGAAAAGTAGGGATTCTAAAAGAGGATTGCTGTGTCCATTTTGTTTGTTTGGTCTTGAATGAATTGTGTGTTTCTGAAGGAACTTGAGGATTTGCTTTTTAACCAAATCATATCAGCAGGAGAAAAGTTCAGTACAGTTAAGGATAATACAAACAATATATATATGTATTTTAAGGAAGTACTGGAGATCGAACCCAGGACTTCATAGTACATGGGAAGCAGGCGCTCAACCATTAAGCTACATCCAGTGAGAGTTGATTTTTTCATTTGTTTGTTTTGTTTTTAGGAGGTACCGGGGATTGAACCCAGGACCAAATATATGGGAAGCAGGTGCTCAACCACTTGAGCTACATCTGCTACCAAAAGCTATATTTTTGTAAGCTAATTTTTTTATTATAGAAATTATAGATTTACAGAATAATCACGCAGAAAATACAGAGTTCTCATATATCCCCTAACACACATAGTTTTCCCTGTTATTAAAGCTTTGCATTAGTGTGATACCTTTCTTAAAAGTTGTAGCCATTGGGCAATTTGATGTAATTATGAATTCCAAAAATATAATTGGATCATGCTTGTAAACTGATCTGTTAATCTAGGCATGATTAAATTATGATTAGGGTGTTAACTGGGCCACAGCAGTAGGGCGTTGAGCCCCACCCCTTGGTGGGTGGGGGAAGAAAATATAAAAAGCATCACAAAGAACAGAGTTGCAGCAGTTTTTGAGACGCAGTTTTGATGTTGGAGTTTTAATGTTGGAGAGAAGGCCCCAGGAGAAGAGAAGTGAGCTGTTCGCCTGATAGTCTACAGCTGACCTTGTGGAGGAAACAGAGGAGCTAAGCCCGGAGAGAAACGCAGCCCGGGGAAGAAAGGAACCCAAGAAGCTTGAACCCTGGCAAACGTCGGCAGCTGTCTTGCTCCAACGTGTGGCAATGGACTTTGGTGAGGGAAGAAACTTAAGCTTTATGGCCTGGTAACTGTGGACTTCTACCCCAAATAAATACCCTTCATAAAGACCAACCCATTTTTGGTATTTCACATTAGCACCCCTTTGGCTGACTAATACAAAAGTGATAAAAAAAAATATTATTATAATTATACTATTAATTACAGTCCATAATTTACATTAGGGTTCACTGTGTTGTACACTCCTATGGTTTTTTTTAAATTATTCTCTCTCTCTCTCTCTATATATATATATATACCCTAAAATTTTCCTTTTAATCACATTCAAATATATATGTCAGTGCTCTTAATTACATTCACAGTGTTGTGTTTCCATTACCACCATCCATTACCAAAACATTTCCACCAACCCAAATAGAAACCCTGTACCAATTAAGCATTAACTCCCCATTCACTACCCTCAACCCAACCTTTAGTAACTTGTATTCTTGTTTCTTACTCGATGAGTTTGTTTATTCTAATTATTTCATATCAGTAATATCATATAATATTCATCCTGTTGTGTCTCTTATTTCACTCAATGTGATGTCTTCAAGGTTCATGCATGTTGTTTCATGTGTTGGACCTTCCTTTCTTTGTAGAGCTGAATAATATTCCATTGTATGTGTGCATATATATATATATACATATATATATATACATATATATATACCACCTTTTGTTTATCCATTCATCAGTTAATGGACATTTGGTTACTTATATCTTTTGGCATTGTGAATAATGCCACTATCAATGTCAGTATGCAAATATTTGTTCAAGTCCCTTCCTACATTCTTTTGGGTACATGCCTAGAAGTGGGAGTGCCAGGTCATATGTTAATTCCATTTTCTACTTTCTGAAGAACCTCCAAATTGTATTGCACCATTTGCCATTCCCACCAACAATGAATGAGTGTTCCTATTTCTCCACATCCAATAATGAATGAGTGTTCCTATTTCTCCACATCCTTTCCAACAGTTGTTATTTTAAGTTTCTTGAATAGTAACCATTCTAGTGAGTGTTAAATGATATACCATTCTGGTTGGGTTTTTAAAAAAATTTTTTTTTACAGATTTTGTGGGTTTACAGATCAATCATGCATAAAATACAAGATTCCCATACACCACCCCACTGTCAACACCTTGTATTGGTGTGGAACATTTTTTACAATTGATTATAGCACTTTTTATAATTGTACTACTTTTTAACAGTAGTTACCTTTGTTACAATTGATGAAAGATTATGAAAATAGTACTATTAACTATCATCCAAGTTTAATTTGGTGTATTTTTCCCATATATAACCCTATTATTAACAACTTTTATTACTGTGTGCATTTGTTATAATTAAGAACATTCCTATACTTGTACTATTATGTAGTCCATAGTCTACAATAGGGTTCTATTGTAGACTGTGCTATACAGTCCTATGTTTTATCTTTTAATTTTTATTCTAGTAACATAAAAGACCTAAGATTTCCCATTTTAGCCACATTCACCTTTTTTTTTTTTTTTAAAGATTTATTTATTTATTTATTTATTTATCCCCCCCGATGCTTGTGCTTGCTGTATCCATTTGCTGTGTGTTTTTCTGTGTCTGCTTGTCTCCCTTTGTTGGGACGTCCGGCTGCGTCAGCTCACCGCACCGCGCGGGCTGGCTTGCCTTCACCAGGAGGCCCCGGGAAGCGAACCCGGGGCCTCCCATATGGTAAACGGGAGCCCTATCAATTGAGCTACATCTGCTTCCCTACATTCACATTTATAATGCAATGGTATTAATTACACTCACAATAATTTGCTACCATTATCACCATCCACTTTCAAACCTTTACAATCAACTGAAATAGAAATTCTGTACAGATTATGCATCAACTCTGCATTCTCTAACCCCAATCTATCCCCTGGTAACCTATATTCTAGATTCTAACTCTATGAGTTTGCTTATTATAATTAGTTCATATCAGTGAGCTCATACAACATTTATCTTTTTGTATCTGGCTTATTTTACTCAGTATAATGTCCTCAAGGTCATCCATGTTGTTACATGCATAAGGAGTTCATTCCTTTTTACGGCTGAATAATATTCCATTGTCTGTATATACCATATTTTGTTTATCCATTCATCTGTTGGACACTTGGGTTGCTTCCATCTTTTGGCAATTGTGAGTAATACCACTATGAACATCAGTGTACAAATGTCTGTTTAAGTCCCTGCTTCAATTCTTGTGGGTATATATACCAAGCAGCGGGATTGCTGGGTTATATGGTAATTCTATATTTAGCTTCCTGAAGAATTTCCCTCTCAGCACTGCCTTTGCTGCATTCCATAAGTTTTTATATGTTGCGTTTTTGCTACTATTTGTCTCAAGGTATTTATTGAGTTCCCCTGCAATTTCTTCTTTGATCCACTGACTGTTTAAGAGTGTGTTATTTAACTACCATGTATTTGTGGATTTTCAAGTTCTCCACCTGTTATTGATTTCCAGCTTCATTCCATTATGGTCAGAGAAGATGCTTTGTATAACTTCAATCTTTTTAAATTATCGAAACTTGTTTTGTGACCCAACATATGGTCTTTCCTGAAGAATGAGCCATGTGCACTTGAGAAGAATGTATACATCCTGTTGCTTCAGGGTGTAATTTCTATATATGTCTGTTAGGTCAGTTATCATATTATTCAAGTTTTCTGTTGCTTTATTGATCTTCTGTCTAGATGTTCTGTCTGTTGAAGAGAGAGGTATATTGAACTCTCCAACTATTATTGTAGAGTCTATTTCTTCCTTCAGTTTTGTCAGTGTTTGCCTCATGTGTTTAGGGGAGCTGTGCATAAATAGTTATGATAGTTATTTCTTCTTGGTGAATTGACCCTTTTATTAATATATAGGGTCCTTCTTTGTCTCTTATAAGAGTTTTTTTGTCTATTTTGTCTGATATTAGTGTAGCTACACCAGCTCTTTTTTTGGTTACTGTTTGCATGGAATATCTTTTTTCACCCTTTCACTTTCAACCTATTTGTATTTTTGGGTCTAAGGTGAGTCTCTTATAAACAACATATAGTTGGATCATGATTTTTTAACCATCTGTCACTCTGTGTCTTTTGATTGGAGAGTTTAACCCATTAATATTCAGTGTTATTACTGCAAAAGCAGTGCTTACTTCAGCCATTTTGTCTTTTATTTTTTATATATCATATCTTCTTTTGGTCTTTCTTTTAATTTATTGTAAGTTCGTTTTCTGTACACGTGATCTTCTGTGGTGTATCTGAGTTCTCCCTTTCTTATTTCTGTTTCTATATATTTTTTAACATACTTTCTTTGTGGTTTACCTTGGGGTTTATATTACACAATCTACATCTATAACCTACTAATTTGAAAGGATACCAACTTAACTTCAATAGCATACTACACATTCTCTGCTCCCATATCCCTCTTTTTCCCCTCTTTATGTTGTTTTTCTTCCACTTTCCCACCTTATATTTGCATGTCTATTCTGGAAATATGCCTTTTTTCTTGTTCAATTGTATTTTTTTAAAAAGAAGACTTAGATTACATAAATGTTCCATTAAAAATATGGGGGATTCCCATATACCTCACCCTCCCTCCTCCCATACTTTTCCTCATTAACAACATCTTTCATAAGTGTCATACATTTGTTACAATTGATGAACAAGTTATTTAGGCATTGCTACTAACCATGGTCTACAGTTTACATTATGGAGTTTACACTTTGCACCACACAATTTTATAGGTTTTGACAAAATGTATAGTGGCCTGTATCCATCATTGCAATGTCTTGCAGTATAATTCCAATGTCCCCAAAATGCCTCATGTTATACCTATTCTTCCCTCTTCTTCCCCTCATAACGTCTGGTGACCACTACCTTTATATCAATTTTACAAATCCTTCCATTACTAGAATAATAGTAAGTCTACTTTAATTCATAGTTGCCTTGCCCCCTTATGTTTGTTCATTCCTCAGTCTTGAGGATTTGGGGATGGTAATGCCCACTCTGTATCTGATTGAGAGGGGCCTTAGATCCCATGGGGCAGATGGGTGGAACTGTCTTGCTTGCAGTTATAGATACTCTCTGGTTTTGGGGATGGCGTTGTCCAGCATCATCCTTTTGTTAGTTGTCCTGGGTGAGTCCAATGAACAGGGGAGTAGGTGTTGACTGCAATTCTGCTGAGATTCAGGGTTCAACTGGCATATGAACAGCCAGAAGATTTAAGTCTCTGGGACACATATTTAATGGGTATAGTACTAATTATAGGTTCAAATAAAAGGGGCATAAGAACCATGTGTAGGAAAATTATTAATGAGTCCAACTCCGATACACTTGGGGGGATAGGTTATCATATATTCCAAGGTAAGGCCCACGGACAGGGTGTAGAATTTCTGGCGATGTCTGCCCTGCCTATAGTGCCAAGATGTCTCTAGAGCTTTCAGGAACCCTCCTGCTTGAGGCACTGTTTACTGTGGCAGCCAGTGAGATCCTTTTAAGATGAGCATAAGTGTAACCTCTGGAATGTCCCAACTCATTTTGAAATCTCTTAGCCATAAAAACTCATTTGTATTTCATATTTCCCCCCTTTTGGTCAAGGTCTTTTTCCAAATGTATTGCTAGTTGGTGCTTGGTAATAATCCCTTGGTGCCAGGGAGGCTCATCCCTGGGAGCCATGTCCCATGCCAGGGGGTAGGTAGTGAGTTTATATGCTGAGTTTGGCTTAGAGAGAGGCCATGTTTGAGCAACAAGGAGGCTTTCAGGAGGTAACTCTTATATATATATATATATAATACTAGGCTAAGTTTCAATTTCATAAGAACAAGATTCAAAAGTGAAAACATCAATATCAAAGGCCTGGCATAGTGTTCTGTCCTTCATTAGGCACTGCCCATGTACTCTAGGGATTCTTGCCACTCTATTAGAGAATGTAGCATGACTCCCCAGAGTGGGAATTCAATATTCTTTTGGTTATTGTGTGGGCCTCCACCCACCAAGACAACACCCCATGACCACTTGAACACATTCATATTCCATAGAGACATGCCCCAGGTGTACCCTTCCCCACACATCCCCCACCACTGATACCCCATACCAGTGATCCTCCCCTGCCACAGTTGAAACTCTTCTGCAATCCAAAACCTCCCCCAAAACAAAGCCAAAAATAAATAAATAAATATAATTTTTAAAATGCAAAATAAAAAATAAAATAAAATAATTTTTTTGCATTGTGTCTTTCATCCCCATAAGATCTGTTATCTTTTATGTAGAGTAACAATTTCTTCTGTATCCTCCCCCGGTGTCTTATTTTTTTCAGGTTTTCATTTGGCCTCTTTGTCTCTCCATCCCTTTCCCTCCTGGATGATGCTCAGCACTCTCCTGGTCTGCAGTGCCCAAAGCAACTCCCTTGGAAAGCTTTTTGCCATTCCTCTGTTGTTTTTGTGAGAGAATTGAGCCCTGCCTTCCTATTCCAATGTCATCTTTCCAAAAGTCCCCCCAATTGTATTTTGATCCTTATAAGAATGAAAGAGTTTAGTTTTTGACTCTGTGTTGAGGACACAGTATTATTGGGCTTTGCATTTACCATTTTAGTTATCCTTATCAATAATCTGCATTTCTTCATACTACTTGAAACCACTCTCTGCTGTCTTTTCCTTTCAACCTGCAGAACTCCCTTTAGTAATTCTTGTAAGGCAAGTCTTTAGTTGATGAACTTTCTCAGTTTCCGTTTATCAGTGAATATTTTAAACTCTCATTTTTTAAAAAGATTTATTTTATTTATTTATTTCTCACCCCCCTTTGTTGTTTGCACTTGCTGTGTCTGTTCATTGTGTGCTCATCTTCCTTTTAGGAGGCACCAGGAACTGAATCCAGGACCTCCCATTTGGGAAGAAGGTGCCTAATCACTTGAGCCACCTCTGTTCCCTGCTTTGTTATGTTTCTCATTATGTTTTCCTTCTTGTGTCTCTTGTTGCATCATCTGGTTGCATCAGCTTGCTGCACCAACCTGTCGCGTCAGCTCGCTGTCTTACTTGTCCTTCCCAGGAGGCACCGGGAACCGAACTCAAGACCTCCCATGTGGTAGGTGGGAGCTCAATCACTTGAGCCACATTTGCTTCCCTCTTCCTCATTTTTGAAGGATAGTTTTGCTGAATAAAAATTTGGTAATATCATACCATTCATTACCTTCTCACCTCCATGGTTTCTGATGAGAAATTGGCACTTAGTCTTATTGAGGATCCCTTAAATGTGATGAATTATTTTCCTCTTGCTGCTTTCATAATTCTCTATCTTTGGCATTTGTCATTCTGATTAGTATGTGCGTCAGAGTAGATCTATTAGGGTTTATTCTGTTTAGAGTTTGTTGAACTTCTTGGACATGTGTATATATATATATATAGTCTTTCATAAGAGTTGGAAAATTTTTAGCCATTATTTCCTCAAAGATTCTTTCTGCACCTTTTCCCTTCTCTTCTACTTCTTGGATATGAATGATGTATATATTTGTGCACTTCATGCTGTCACTCAAATCCCTGAGACACCGCTCAATTTTTTCTATTATTTTTTCTGTTTGTTCTTCTGACTGTGTGATTTCAATTATCCTGTTCTAGTTTGCTGATTCTTTTGCCTTTTCAAATCTACTGTTGTATGCCTCTAGTGTATTTTTAATCTCTGTTATTGTGTCTTTCATCCTCATAATATCTGTTCTGTTTCTTTTTTATACTTTCAAATTCTTCTTTATGCACATACATTGTCTTCTTAATATGCTTTATCTCTTCATGTATATTTTCTTTCATCTCCTTGAATTGATTCAGGAAATTTGTTTGAACTTCTTTGATTAGTTGTTCCAAATTCTTTGTCTCCTCTGAAGATTTAATTTGTTCCCTTAACTGAATCATATATTCTTGTTTCTTAGTATGGCTTGTACTTTTTTGCTGATGTCTAGCATCTGATTATCTTGATGAGTTAACTCTAAAGATCAGTTTCTCCCTCTTGTCTAGGGTTTTATTGTTGATTGGCTTTGTGTTAAGGACACTTGGTCCAAATTATTACAAGACTTTAAAATAATCCTTGTTTAACTGATCAGATTTTCTCAGTTCTTCATGTGATTCTTGCCCTGGATATGTGGTACAATTTTTGAGATTGCAATTTTTGTGTAATTGTTTCACCTCCAGGAGAAAATTTCCCTTCCTCTGTTCCTTCTCCAGGAATCTTGATCTTTTCTGTTTGTTTTTGTGCAGCATTTTCTCCTCCACTCCTATGATTTGTTTAAATTTTCTCCCTCACTCAGTGCCCCATTATCCTTACTCTTTTCAGTTCTGGAACCTTCCTGTCTTGTACCAGTTCAGTTTAATACCCCTTCTTTTTTTCTCTCTCTATGAGGGTTTTCTGCCCCTGGTGTCTTCCCCATTAGGACATCCCACCTGGAGAGCCAGATGTGGTCAATCCAGAAAAGTGGGTCACTCTAGAAAGGTCCATTTTTTGCTTAGATGGTCCAGCCAACAGAAACTGGATTGAGTGAGTGCAGCACCTGTCAGCCACAGTTCCACCAAAATCACTCTTCCCCCACCCCCCGGGGGGTGGAGCCTTTTCTATGTAGCAGTCCTCAGCAGCCCTGGGTCTCTGTGGACTTGGGTCTCTATACCTGGGTATGCATTGTGTTCTATTGCTTCTGTGAGTGGCTCTATAGTCCCCAGG
The DNA here is from genome assembly GCA_029593785.1 of Cabassous unicinctus. Classification (NCBI taxonomy): domain Eukaryota; kingdom Metazoa; phylum Chordata; class Mammalia; order Cingulata; family Chlamyphoridae; genus Cabassous; species Cabassous unicinctus. The sequence continues at coordinate 16,117 of JAQZBX010036946.1, forward strand.
GGGTGGTGGTACAGATCCAGGTCACTGCCTCTGATTAACTCCCAAGCTGTGTTGGACCATGTGAAGGAGAGGGAAGTGGACCAGCAGGACAAGGACAGAAGTTTCCTACCTGATATTTTTCTTTTTCTTCAATTCAGTGTTTGTGGAGTCCTTCTCCAGTCTCTACCATCCTCCAGATTTCTAAGCAAGTAGGATTTCTCCTTTTATTTTCTGAAATCGAGGTTTATTCAGGGATGTCTTACATTGCCCTATTGATAATGTCATTTTCATTGTGGTTTTGATTTGCATTTCCCTAATGCCTAATGATGTTGAGCATCTTTTCATGTGCTTATTAGCCATTTCTGTATCTGCTTTGGAGAAGTATCTATTCAAGCCATTTGCCCAATTTATAATTGGGTTGTTTGTCTTTTTGTCATTGAGTTTTAGGATTTCTTTATATATTCTGGATATTAAATGCTTATTGGATATGTGGTTTCCAAATATTTTCTACCATTGCATAGTTTGTCTTTTTAACATCATGCTGAAGGGAAGTGGGTGTGGCTCAATCGATGGAGCTCCCGTTTACCATACGGGAGGCCCTGGGTTCGCTTCCTGGGGCCTCCTTGTGAAAGCAGGCCGGCCCGCGCAGCGCGGTGGGCTGATGCAGCAAGACCTCGCAACAGGAGGCAGGTGTGGCTCAATCGATGGAGCCCCCGTTTACCATGTGGTAGGCCCTGGGTTCGCTTCCCGGGGCCTCCTTGTGAGGGCAGGCCGGCCCACGCGGCACGGTGGGCTGATGCAGCGGGACCTCACAGCGGGGGGGAGATAAGCGGACACGGAAAAAAAACACGCAGCGAATGGATACAGCAAAAAACACGGGCAGCAAGGGGGGGATAAATGAATAAATAAATAAATCTTTAAAAAAAAAATATCATGTTGAAGTCCTTTGATGCACTGAAGTTTTTAATTTTGATGAAATCCCATTTATCTATTTTTTTCTTTTGTTGCTCATGCTTTGAGTATAAAGTCTAAGAAATCGCTGCCTAACAAAAGGTCTTGAAAATAATTCCCTGTGTTTTCTTCTAGGATTTTTATAATTTTGGTAGTTACATTTAGGTCTTTTATCCATTTTTGAGTTAGTTTTTGTATATGGTGTGAGGTAGGGGTCCACATTCATACTTTTGCATATGGATATCCAGTTTTCCCAGCCCCACTTGTTGAAGAAACTATAGTTTCCCTATTGAGTAGACTTGGCACCCTTGTCAAAAATCAATTGGCCATAAATGTGAGGGTTGATTTTTGAACTCTCAATTCAATTCTTTTGGTCTATATGGCTGTCCTCATTCCAGTACTATGCTTTTTTAAATTACTATAGCTTTGTTATAAGTTTTAAAATAGGGAACTGTCAGTGCTCCAACATCATTCTTTTTCAAGCTGGTTTTTGGCTATTCAGGGCTATTACCCTTCCTCATAAATTTGATGAATGGCTTTTCCATTTCTTCAAAGAAACTTATAATTTTCAATGGGATTGTGTTGAACCTATAAATCACTTTGGGTAGATTTGACTTTGTAACAATATTTTGTCTTCCAATCCACAAACACAGAATTTTCCTTCCATTTCTTTTTTTTTTTTCTTTTCAATTATTTTTTTTAATTTATGAAGACATACATGTTAATTGTAAAAACGTCCTTCCATTTCTTTTAGCAATTTTTTTGAGGTCCTGGGGCCGGGGATTGAACTTGGGACCTCCTATGTAGGAAGCCGGCACTCAGCTACAGAGCCACATTGGCTTCCCACATGGTTTTATCATTTGTTTTACTTGTTGTTTGTTTTTGTTTTTTCAGGAGGCACCAGGAACCAAACCCAGGATCTCCCATGTGGGAGGCGGGCACTCAGCTGCTTAAGCCACATCACTCCCTAGCAATGTTTTGTAGTTTTCTGTGTACAGGTCTTTTTTTTTTTTTAACGAATTCTTTTTTTTTTTTTAAGATTTATTTTTTATTTATTTATCCCCCCCTTGCTGCTTGTGCTCACTGTGTCCATTTGCTTTGCATTTTTTTTTCCTTTCTGTGTCTGCTTGTCTCCTTCTGTTGCGTCATCTTGGTGCGCCAGCTCACTGCACCACGTGGGCCAGCTTGCCTTCACCAGGAGGCCCCGGGAACCGATCCCGGGACCTCCCATATGGTAAATGGGAGCCCAACCAATTGAGCCACAGCCGCTTCCCTGTGTACAGGTCTTGACATCATTGGTTAAATTTATTCCCAGATATTTGATTCTTTTATTTGCTATTGTAAATGGAATTTTTCCTTGATTTCCTCTTCAAATTGTTTGTAACTTGTGTATAGAAACATTACTGATTTTTGTGCATTGATCTGGTACCCCACTACTTTGCAAAATTAATTTATTAGCTCTGGTGGCTTTGCTGTAGATTTCAGGATTTCCTACATATAGGATAATGTCATCTGCAAATAGGAAACGCTTTACTTTTTCCTTTCCAATTTTGATGCCTTTTATTTATTTATTTTTTCTTGCCTAATTGTTCCAATTACAACTTCCAGTGCAATGTTAAGTAATGGTGGTGACTCTTGGCATCCTTGTGTTTTTCTTGATATTTTTTGTGTATGATTCCAATTTTTACTTTCCAATCTGAAATCCTTTATGAAGTGTGGTTTGAAATGGGACTATAACTTAATTTTTTTCATTCACCAGTTGTCTTACTATCGTTTATTGAATAAACCTTCTTTCCCTACTTATTAAAGGTTTTACTTAATCATACTCTAAGTTATTATATATGTATGAATATATAATTTCATTAGTTTAATACAGTATTAGTTTTCTTACTTTGTACCTCATTTAATACCAATATATTAAATTGAATCCAAAAATTAAGTATATTCTATTGCCTATAAAGGTATCAACATATTATCTCAAAATACTTTAAGGAAAGACCATAGAAGTTCCAGTCGAACAATATAGTTTTATTTTATTGTGGTACATAAAACTTACCATTTTAACCTTTTCAAAGTATACGATTCAGTGGCATTAAGTACAGTCACAATATTGTGTAAACATCATCACTGTATAGTTCAGGAACATTTGCGTTACCCTATATGGAAACCCTGTACCTATTAAGCAGCCAATTCTCATTCTTCCTTCTCACCAATGCCTGGCAACTACTAATCTGCTTCCTGTCTCTGTGGTTTTGCCTATTCTGAATATTGCATAAAGTGGAATCATACAATATGTGGCCTTTTGTGTCTGACCTCTTTCACTTAGCATGTTTCTAAGGTTTATCCGTGGTGTAGCATGTATCATCAGTGCTTCATTCCCTTTTGTGGCTAAATAATAAAAATTCCATTGTATGTATATATCACATTTTGTTTATCCATTCATCTACTAATGGACAGTTCGGTTGTTTCCACCTTTGGTCCTTTGCAAAGAGAGTCTCTATAAACATTTGTGTACAAATGTTGGCTTGAACGCCTGTTTTCAATTGCTTGGATATATTCCTAAGAGTTGAATTACTGAGTTATATGGTAATTCATTCTATGTTTAACTTTTTGAGAAACTGTTTTCAGCAGCACTTGTACCCTTTTACATTCCCACTAACAATCTATAAAGATTTCAATTTCTCCACACCCTCACCAACACTTGTTCCATTTTTTGTATTATGGCCATCCTAGTGAGTGTGAAGTGGTATATCATTGTGTTTTTGATTTGCAGTTCTTTAATGATTAATGACATTGAGCTTCTTTTCGTGTGCTTATTCGCCATTTGTATATCTTCTTTGGAGTAATGTCTATTTTTCATTTTTTATAATTCAATTATTTGTCTTTTATTGTTGCATTTTTAGAATCATTTATTCAGGATACAAGTTATCAGATAAATGATTTACAAATATTTTCTTCCATTCTGTGGGTTGTGTCTTTATTTTTTTGATAGTATCATTTGCAAAACCAGTGTTTCTGGTGCCATATCTAGGAAATCATTGCCTAACCCAAGGTCATGAAGATTTACTTTTAAGTTTTTTTCTAATAATTTATAGTTTTAACCCTTTCTTTTACATCTATGGTCCATTTTGAGTTAATATTTGTGCATGGTGTAGGGCAGGATCCAACTTAATTCTTTTGCATGTGGATATTTATTCAGCTGTCCCAGCACCATTTGTTGAAAAGACTTTTCTTTCCCCATTTAATTGTCTTGTCACCCTTGTCAAAAATCAATTGACCACAGATGTAAGGATTTATCTGAACTCCCAAATCTATTCTACTGATATATGTTTGTCCTTAAGCCAGTACCACACTGTCTTGATTACTTTAGCTTTGTAGTAAGTTTTAAAATCAGGAAGTTTGAGTCCTCCAAGTTTCTTCTTTTACAAGATTATTGTGGCTTTTCTGGTTCCTTTGCATTTCCATGTAACTCTTAGGATCAACTTATCGATTTCAGAAAATATCATGTGATATTGAACTGCATTTGTTCTTATGAACTTAGCCATCATCAGTTTCATTAATTTTGTCAGAAATAGAATTTAAATACTCTCACTTGTGCTGCCTCATTGCATTTCGATAGCTTGCAGTGGTAAAGTTTTACTGCAAAGGTTTGAGCTAAGTGCTGGGAATGAAATTTTTCTGAACAAGAACTGCTCTCTTATGAATCACTGAATGGAAATTAACTTTTCTTACAGCATTTATAATGTTTCTTTATGAATCAATGTAAAGTTAAAAGACAAAGCAGCCCTTATGTGCAAAACTTATACTGAGATTAAGTTGTTTCAATAACAACTAATGTGTGCCTCACAAGTAATGTCAAGCTGCTTTATATACTTCCCCTGCTGTCAAAAGTTAAAACAAGAAAATGAGGTCTCCATTCCTACACAAATTTGCAGTAGATAAATTTTCCAGGTTCAATTTAATGACATGCTAAAGGTCGTATATCAAGAGAAGAATGTAATAGAATTCTATGAATGCCTTCTATGTGATGAATATGCCCAGTAAAAATTGTAAGCTCATATTTTGGAGGTATGGCATTTCTTTTTGGGGTGATAGAAATATTGTGGAATTAAATGTGGTGATTTTTTCACAACATTGTGACTGTACTGAAAACTATACACTTTAAAATGGTAATTTTTATGTTTTGTCAATTTTGTCTCAATTTAAAAATTATAAGCTCATGTATCATCAGTATTTGGCAGAACCTATCTGTGTGACAAATATTTTCAAAGAGAAATACATAAAATCTCCTTGCAGATCTGCATTGTGATGAGCATTTGCAAATAATTTTGACAAAAGCAAACACTAACTTTGAACCTCAGTTAAGGGAAATATTATTTTTAAAAAGAAGGTCATTCTTCTCTTTATAGATATACCTATCTTACAAAAAGTTGTACTCAATTATTATTATTATAATATTTTGAATTTTTTGACTAAAAACTTTATGGAAATTCATTTTCTCACTCATTACATAAGTACATAATATCCTTGATTTTGCCTCTTGGTCTGCAAAGCCTAAAATGTTTACTATCTGGCCCTTTACAGAACAAGTTTGTTACCCCCTCCTCTAGGTAAACATACTAATGATATCTCCTAGGAGGAGAGATTTTATCTAGCAAATACTCTTAGCAGTATATCTCCTGGCTTGAGACTACTGGTAGCGAACATACATAGAATCTATGGGTTTATAACTCCTTAGAGAATGTCACACAAGCTGTAGAACTCTGAGGTACATAATGGAGACGTGTCATAACTTAAATGCGCCTCACTGTGTGAGGTGACCCTCAAAGCTCATTTAGAAACTTCGCCTATTATTCTGAATCTCAGAGTGCATGAATGATACAAGAAAGCTGTAGGCAGTCAGCTGGATGCCCTACACCTCTTCTTACTTAACCCTGACATAAAATAATGTTGGGGATGGTTTTGCCAAAATCGCTTCTTGTGACTATTCTTTGAAAACTTATGTTAGACTTTCCAATATATGAATAGTGCCTGAGCTAACACAAAGGACTGGACTGGCAAATTAACACACATAAATCAGAGGTCTTACCCCATATCAAGCTCTACTAATGTTTTCAAAGATACAAGCAATCAAAAGACATAGGCAATTTTGACAAGACCACCTGCAACGTTATTTTATGCTTGGAATAGAGAGAATGGATTCTTCTTAAAATAGGCAAAAGAGTCATATTTCCTAAAATAATTACTCTGTGTAACTTGGTAAATTACATATTTTACCTTCTCACTAAAAGTCCAAAATTCTTGAAGTCCCTTTTAAGCTCAGATCTGGTATTCTATAAAGTTTTATTATTCATAATTAAATATTATAAATAAATATTTTCCAAGAAAATAGACCAATATATGCAAGTAATAAGGATGCTAAGACCTAATGTACTTCATCATCTGTGTGTAGCAAAAGTTAAATTTGATTATTTCAATTCTATTTTACATAAGAAAAACATCTACTTTATTTGGTTTTGAAAAATGATTATCCTTTACAATTTTTATGAAGTGCCTTCAAGATTTTCCCCCATTCTTTATGGTATAATATCTCAGGTTACACCAAAGAAAACTCTTTCATCTCAAGACTTCAGGGTTTCCAGTTTTAAAAAAACAACAACTCTAAAACAATTCTTATTGTCTGATTGATCTCCCTGGAATATTCTGGTCCCAGCAAGATTTGCTATTATGAATGTCTTTTTTCTTAAAGATGTATAACTTCAGTCCTCTGAGATACTGTTTCCATAAATTTATAATCTTTCTACTTTGTATTTTAGACTCTCACAACTGATTGACAAGAAAAAAAATTATAAAGATGGCAAAATTTTACACTTTGATTTTGTAAGTGACAACTCACTGCAAATCAGATCATGGATACAATGAACATCCCCGTGATGCTGGTGAAATTGAAAGACCTTTGACCATATGAAAAGATGTAGAAAATCGGTCAGTGGGGAAGAGAAAGATAGAGGAACATTTAATAAAAGGAGCTAACATGAGTGGCTAATGCCATTATGAAACATACAGTTTTAAATATAATATGTATCCTTTTTTTGTTTTTGTTTTTAAGGAAAAACATTAACTTTTGGGCTACGTGCAGAATAGATCATCTACATGGGGATTCCCTCCTCCCACAATTTCAGAAGACCCTACATAACTAATTGAGAAAATGCAGAAGCTCTTCCAAACAGATGAAATTACCAATATCCAAGCTCTTAGAAAAGGAAAGAGGAAAAGGACAGAGACAATGGAATCAGAGAATGCAAATAGTGACATGGATAAAGGACAGGTTGGTTTTCTGTTGCCTTGATATAATTTTATTATCTAGCTCAACCATAATCCCATAATTCCTTTAGCAATTTATTAGTACTTCCCCCCTTCTATTAATTTATTCTTCTATTTAATTCTTTATTCAGTCGAGGGAATGTAATTTCATTTTCCCTTTTTTATTTTTTAATTTTATTGAAGTATATCATTCATACATGAGCATACATAAAACAATAAATATATAGTGAAAGTTGTGAACTTACAAAGCAAACATGCATAACATCATACAGGAGTCCCATATATCACCCCACCACCAGCTTGCATTGTTGTAAAACATTTATTACACATTATGAAAGAATATCATCAAAATATTACTACTAACTATAGTACATATCTTATATTTGGTGTATTTTCCCCCAATCCACCCTATTATTATTTTTAAAATATATTTTTATTACAGAAGTTGTGAACTTACAAAACAATCATGCACATGTGTAGAATTCCCATACAACACCTCTTCACCAACACAACACACCGTGGTGGAATATTTGTTACAGATTATGAGCTAATATCATCAGACTATTACCACCAACCATGGCCCATAGCATACATTTGGCATATTTTTTCCATACCCCCCCCC
>JAQZBX010036947.1:0-23986 GCA_029593785.1 Cabassous unicinctus
AAAAAAAAACCTACTAAAAAAAACCAGTCAGTTTTGTCAGAAAGAGAGTTCCACTTCTCCCCACTGTGCTCTCCCAGGTGAAAAAGCAGCAATTTTCCCAGAGGTCATGGGCCCCTTGCTTTTGGCTGTGTGTCCCCTTGGTGTTCAGGGATGCTGAGGTGGTGATGATGTTTCTGAGGTAACAACCGTGTTCTTCAGGGGAGATAGGTTTGCTGTTTTGACTGTCGACTCCAGACACTGAACTCTGGGATTCAGGAAGCCCTCTCCCCTGTGGGAGGTCTAGTCACAGCAGCAGAGAGAGTTTGAATCTGTCAGTGGATGATGAACAGGAACTTAGTGAGGTATCCCCAGAGGAAGTGTGGACATGGAAACAGGAAGAGACGGTGGGTCTGCTCCTGGGCAGAGAAAGCTCTTTTATGATGTGGAGAGTTGTTGGGTAACAATGAGTACAGAAACATTTCTCGGAAACTAGACAATTGTGGTTGTCATTCCTGGCTGCATATTAAATTTAACTGGGGGAACTTTTAAAAAATTCTGTTGCCTGGGCCTCCATTCCCAGAACTTCTGATTTAAGAATAGTTTTTGGTTGATGCCTGGACAGAAAATTTTATGAAACAATACTTATCCTTAGAATATGTGGTACATGCTGATATTTTCTAGTCCGTTCCATTTCATGAGACATGTTTCTGGTCCCATAAATTGATTTCAAGGTCACTGTTTTAGTTTCCCGGCTGCTTAAACAAATACAGTGGGTTTGCTTAAGCAATGGGAATTTATTTCCTCATGGTTTTGAGGCTAGGAAAAGTCCTAGCCTCAAAAGCCCCTGCTTTGGGCTTCCTGGCAAGCACTGCTGTCGAGTTATCTGACCCTTCTGTGAAAGATTTCTGAGCAAGGCAGCCACAGGGGCAATTTCCTAATTGGCAGACAGCCTCCCAGTGCCAGAGAAGGAGGCTCTCTTGGTGATTCTGCAGTGTGGCTCTAGATGTTGCTTCTGAAAACTCAGCCTAGAATATACCCAAAAGAATTGAAAGCAGGAATTTGAACAGAGTACAGTGTTCATAGCAGCATTATTCACAACAGCCAACTGATGGAAGCAACCCAAGCGTCCATCAATGGATGAATGGTGTATTAGTCAGCCAAAGGGGTGCTGATGCAAATTATCAGAAATCTGTTGGCATTTTATAAAAGGGTATTTATTTGGGGTAGAAGCTTACAGTTACCAGGCCATAAAGCATAAGTTACTCCCCTCACCAAAGTTTGTTGCCACTTGTTGGAGCAAGATGGCTGCCAACGTCTGCCAAGAGTTCAGGCTTCTTCCCAGGGCTTGTTTCTCTCCACAAGGCCAGCTGTAGACTATCAGGTCTCTTTTCCCGGGGCCTTCTCTCCTTCCTCAAGACCAAGCTCCTCTGTGTGCTTACTTCCCCAGGCTCCAGCATTAAAAACACCAACTCTGTCCTTTGCATGTCTTATGTGAGTCCCCACCCAACAATGAAAGCCCTAATCTTATTTATTTATTTTTAAAGATTTATTTATTTATTTATTTATCCCCCCCTTGCTGCTTGCGTTTGCTGTGTCCATATGCTGTGTGTTTTTTCTGTGTCTGCTTATCTCCCCTTTGTTGCGAGGTCCTGCCGAATCAGCCCACCGGGCCGGCCGGCCTGCCCTCACAAGGAGGCCTCGGGAAGCGAACCCGGGGCCTCCCATATGGTAAACGGGAGCCCTATCGATTGAGCCACACCTGCTTCCCCCTAATCTTATTTAATCACGCCCAGAGGAACAGACCAGTTTACAAGCATAATCCAATATCTATTTTTGGAATTCATCAATTATATCATACTGCTACAGATGGATAGACAAAATGTGGTATATATACTCAATTATTCAGCCATAAGAAGGAATGAAGGTCTGATACTTGCCGCAACATAGAGAACCTTGAAGACATCAGACTGAGTGAAACAAGCCAGACACAAAAGGACAAATATTGTGTGAAGCTTATGTATATGAAATAATTGGAATGTATAAATTAATAGAATCAGAAATTAGAATAGGGTGGGGGGTTGGGAATGGAGAGTTATTGCTTAATTGATATAGAGTTTCTGTTTGGAGTGATGGAATAGTTTTGGTAATAGATGGTGGTGATGGTTACACAACATTGTGAATGTAATGAATACCACTGAACTATATATTTGAAAGTGGTTAAAATGGGAAATTTTATGTTGTATATATGTTACCAGGATTTAAAAATAAGCAAAAACGATAAAACCCAAGGTAGAAACAGTGTCTTCAGCCCTTTATTTCATGTCATAAATACCTTTCTATTTAGTTTAAACTCTCTAGAGTTCATCTGATACTCTATAGCTGCACCCAAAGTGATAACTATTCATTAAAGCAAATAGGGGACAAAAAGAAAAACAAATAAAAAAAAATACAAAAAAAATATAAGAAAAATAAAGCAAATAGGGAACGCACATACAAGTATAAAGAAGGAAATAAAAGATATCCATCATCTCCCCCATTCAGGGACAACCGTTGTCCACATTGTGATGCATATTCAGGACACACCTGCACACCTGCATGCATTTACACACCCAATCAGGAGAGATTTGTGGATTAATTAGCAAATTAATTCGCCTTTGGAAGTTGATCTCTGTGCTGGCTTTGAGTTTAACTTGCAGTGCTTCTGAGAGGAGAGAGAGGGAAATGCAGATTTTACCCCTTCTCCTGCTGGCTGTTATCCCTTGACCCTTGCTCTCCCTTGTTGGAGGGGGATGTGGCCTCAAGAGGTGGGAATTAGCATCCTGTTTTATAACGTACTTTGGGTGCTTGCCTTGAAGATTAAAGAGGGTGTATTCATTCGGGTTGTACTGGGGTACAAGAATTTGTAAAATCCCCCTCTCCCACCCTCCCTCCTGCCTCTACAACCTCACTCTTTGTTTACTTTTAGTCAAATTCTCTTGGCTAGAATGAGCTGATGTCACAGAAATATGCCAGAGGGCCCCTGGAAGCACAGAGGAGGGGCATCTACTCAAGCAGAAACTAAATTTGGGAAAATAAAAGAAAGAACAAACAGGATTAAGGTTTTTGAATGTGACCCTCTATTATTCTGGAGCTCAGGGATTGAATTAAGCTAAAAGAGCATTCGAAAGCCTCTTTTTCCTGTGAGCTGAGCATTGGAAAGCCTCTTTCTCTGACCTAAAAAAAAAAAAAAAATCAGCTGCAGACCATCCAACTAAGAAAAACGAATGGTGTTTCTGGTGTCTCTGCTTGTCCTGGAACACTTGATTTTGTCTGAGTTCCTGCTGTGGATCTGGGTTGGGTTGCTTTCTGCTCCCTTGAGAGCAGGGGTTCTTAATAAGGGGTCCGTGAGCTTGAATTGAAATTCAGAAAAACGTTATTCTTTTGGGGACGTGATGGTGTGAATGTGATATATTTATTAAATAATGCACAGTATAGTGTGGACTTAGTAAGGGGTCCGTGGTTTTCACCTGACTGGCCAACGGGTCCGTGGAACGAAAAAGGTTAAGGACCCCTGGTCTGGAGGTGAGCAAACCCTGGGTCTCCTGCACCCCGGGGAACGACAGGGCCTGGCTCAAGGAGGCGAGCAATACAAGCTGATGACGTGGAGCCTTCCAATTCTTGGGTCACCTGCTTTCTCATTCAAGGTCAGAGAACAGAAGGCTCTTTTCCGCATATCAGAAATATTACCAAAAATGTTTTGATTGTGTCCAATTGAGGGAAAGAAGGAGGAAAATGGAGAAAAGGGAGGACAGAAGAATGAAAGCTGGATGGAAGTGTGCACCCAGGAGGTTTTTGTGGTTTTTATATAATCAGTTTTATTGAAACACATTCATAAACCATACACTCCATCTTAAGTGTGCAGCCATTGGCATTTGGTATAATCACAGGGTTGTGCATTCATGACTTCAACCAATAGAACAGCCTTTTCATTACTCTAAAACAATAAACAAAAACCCTACCCCTTAGAGTCACCTCTCAATCACTCTATCCTTCCCCTGCCATACATAACTGCTAATCTATTTCTGTCTTTATAATTTACTTGTATTTATATTTTGTAAAGATGGAGTCAAACAATATGTATTACTTTTTGTCTGGCTTCTTTCACTTAGCATGCTTCCTTTTTTTTTTTGTTACCATTGATGGAAAATTATTAATATATTACTATACATTGATGGAAGATTATTATATATTACTATCCATAGTTTGCTTTGGTTGTATTTTTGCCCAAATCACCCTGTTAGTTTTTTTTTTTTTTCAGGAGGTACTGGGGATTGAACCCGGGACCTCGTATGTGGGAAGCAGGTGCTCAACCACTGAGCTACATCCGCTCCCCTCCCAGTAGGTTTTTTTAAATTTGTTTGTTTGTTTGTTTTTAACCGTGTCCCAGGATTCTTTAAGAACAAAGTGCTGAGTGGTGTGAGGATTAAAATCAGGAGCATCATTGAACGTCATCTTCCCTCCAACTGGTTTCCCCTAAATCCCTCTGCCCCCAACCTTTGTGTTCCCAATTCCTTCCTTAGTGAATTTAGAATTTAATCACAAAAGCCCCCGATTACGAGATTACAAATCCCAGGGTCCCATTTCCCAAACTCCTCCCTTTTCCTCTTGGCCCCAGCTCCTGGGAAGCTCCAGCATCTCAGTTTGAATGCATGGGAGAAAAAATATGGAATGCTTCAGGAATTTGCATGTCATCCTTGCAGGAGCCATGCTAATCTTCTCTGAATCGTTCCAATTTTAGTATATGTGCTGCCAAAGCGAGCACCCCAGTAGGTTTTGAGGTGAGTGCTCAGTGGAAGATTAAGTCCTGCTTACAGCTTTGGTTAGTGTGAGCTGAGCTTCAGGAAGAGTGCCACAGTTACTAACCCTTGACTAAGTGGCCATTACCCATTATGGCTGTTTTATTCCTTTGCTCTTAGAAGTTCCACAGTGAATGGGATAATGAGAGAATCCGACAGGGTAGGAATGAGGCTGAGAGGCTGTCTCCTGCGTGAGCCGTGCTGTGGGCTCTGGCTGTCCACAGGAAAGTTATCCTGACTGCACTATGGTGACGGTCTAGACTCTAGAGAGTTGTCACTTTATAGTGAAGAGACGTTCACACAGGAGGCATAGAGGGCGACGTGCTCTGGAGTAACCACCCCCCAACCCCCAGCAGCCTGCTTGCCCTGGTTACTGTGAGGTGGACTGAATGGGGCTTGATGCCCAGCTCAGCTCCGTTCTCTCAGCCAACTGACCGGTGGTGACAGCGCAAGCCTTTATCCTCGGAAATGGTCCTGGGTCGACAGCTGGCACCTGACGTTGGGGGTAAAATCTCATTTCATTGAATTGAAGATACCATTGTGTTTTAGTTTGCTAAAAGCTCCTGGAAGCAATATACCAGAAATGGGTCGGCTTTTACAATGTGAATTTATTAGGTTAAAAGCTTACAGTTCTGAGGCTGTGAAACTGTCCAAATCAAGGCATCATCAGAGATGCTGTCTCATGGAAGGTCGGCTGCTGGCGATCCTGGACTCCTGCCACGTGGCAAGGCACAATGGCAGCTCCGCTGGTTTCTGCTTTCTCCTCCAGGCTCACTTTCTCCCCAAGCTCAGCTGTGGGCGAGCAGGTATATGGCAGGGCATAATGGTGGTCTCGTCTCTCCTGGCTTCTCTCTGGCTCTGTGGCTTTTTTCCTTTGTGTCTGTGGCTTTTAAGTCCTCCATTTATAAAGGATTGCAGTAAGAGGATTAAGATCCACCCTGGGTCCCACAATCTAATTAAAGGCCCTAAGTGATCTAATCAAAAGATCCCATTTACAGTGGGTATACAGGCACAGGAATGGGTTTGCTTTAAGAACATGATTCTCTGAGTCTATAAAACACTCAAACCAGCACACATTATTTTAAGGCTCGCTATTATGTACCACTGAGATGGAAAAGCATTGCCATTCAATGTGTGATTCACCCGCAGTCATTAAATGCATCTTGATTTTAGGGATATTAAAATGTGCCTCTTAACACTGAAGAACTAAGGCAGTGCCCACACCACAGGGTCACTGTGAGATTGAGTGAGTTAGCATTGTAGCTGTAGAGCACATAGCCTGATGACAGGCACGTGGCAGGCAGCTATAATTAGTATTCTTCTGTGTGAATTCAGGAAGGGGGATTTCTGCCATATTCATATCCAAAGCCAAAGATGAAGATTGTATTCAGCACCCACCATGTGCTGTATGTCTAGCATTTGTTAGGTGCCCAGTAAATATTTGCTGGATGAGTGGGTAACTGCATGCAGCCCTTGTGCGACCCTCATGAGCTTCGTGTTCTTGCAGCCACTTTGCAGTAGGGGACATGCACTGGGGAGTCAGCCGCACATCCCGGAAAAGAGGAAGTGGAAATAATAATGCTGTCTGCCATTCAGGAACTTAGGGAGTCCCACGATGCTGGGAGACGGCCGAGCCTGCGAGGGAGGCAGGTTCAGGTGTGCTGCTAAGGTTTTTAAGAAAAATGCCTGAGACTTGGGTAGAAAAAGAAAGTCTCATTTGTTACCACTCCCTGAATCCCTATTTCTTGCCCATTTCCCCCTAAATAACACAACACAGTCGTAAGAAGAAAACAAAAACAGAATTAACCCACTTGGATGGAGGGACAGTGAATCTGGGTAAAAGGGATGGGAATTGGCACAGTAACCAGCCATCCACAAGGGCCAGATTTCTTGGGCCTTCAGAGAAGTGCTAAAGATTTGGGGGACACTCATCAACGGAGGGTTACAGACTTGGTGGCTGAGGAAATTTAGTAGATAAGGCAAGAGGCACAAGTGTCCAAACAACTGGAAGCCACCTCCTGCTGGCGCCAGCCCTCATCTTCCATTAACCCTTCAGTTGGCAAATATTTATTGGATGCCTAGTAAGCCAGGTACGGTTTTAAGTGCTGAGGACACGGCAGTGAGCAAGCAGACCAAAGTCCCCGCCCTCGGGCACCTTACATTCTCATGGGGGGAAGAGACAACAGACAAATGAATATAGAGAGTATGTCTAATGGGGACAAGTGCAGTGGAGAAAAATAAAGCTGGAAAGGGGAGGGAGAGGGAGAGCAGGCCGGGGAAGGATTGCTGTTATAAGTGGAATGGTCCCCAATAGGAGACATTTGGGCCGAGGCTGAACAGAGTGAGGGAGGGGACCCTGCCACTATCTGAGCAGAGTGTTCCAGGCAGAGGGAAGTGCAAGGGCAAAGGCCCTGGGGCCGCGTGGGCTTGCATGTTGGAGGCACCTAAGGAGGCTGGGGCTGTGGGAGCACAGTAAGCATGGGGGAGCCAGGAAGGAGGTGGGCTCACAGTGGATTCTTATGGGCCCTTGTAAGGCCTTTGCCTCTTAGCTGGAGTGAAGGGATTTAGCAGAGGATTATGAAACATTTACAGTGTATGGCTGCTCTCCAGAGAATAGACTGTAGGGTGAAGCCAGGAGACCAGGTAGGAGTCTGCTGAAGTTATCCAGGTGGCCAAGTCAGGGCGGTAGAGGTGAAGATGGCTGTAACTGGTTGGATTCTGGATGTATTTAGCAGATAGGGATGGTGGGATTTGCCCAGGGATTGGATGTGGGATGAAAGAATGAAGCCAAGGCTCTTAGAGTTAGACTTGCTTTCCATCTTCTGTCTAATAGACAGAAATGCTGGGAGCGCGATTTCTTTTTTTTTTTTCTTTTGAGGTACTGGGGCCTGGGGATTGAACGGGACTTTGTATGTGGGAAGCTGGTGCTCAACCACTGAGCCACATCAGCACCCCTGAGTTGGTTCTTTCATTTGTTTGCTTGTTGTTTTTTTGTTTTTAGGAGGCACCAGGAACCAAACCCGGGACCTCCCATGTGGGAAGCAGGTGCTCAATCACTTAAGCCACATCCGTTCCCTTCCTTTTTGTTTTTAAACAGCTGCACAAACCAGTGAGGTGGCAGGTTGCCGTGGGCTCAGTGGAGCTCCGTCACTATGTGTTGAGTAGCCTCAGCATTCTCCACGCCCTGTTTTTGGTGGATGCCCTTGTTGGCCCTGATTTGCCCATGGGAGGTTATGGGGACTTCCCAAAGCAGAGAGGTTCAGTTTCTGCCCATGGTTCAAAAGCATCAGCACTCAGCAAGCAGGCTCGCAGGGATGCAGCATGCCCCAGTACAATCACCAGACATTCCTTTGAGAAGAAACTGGTTCTCAAAATCAGGGCTGGTGAAAGAAATCCGAAAGCTTCAATGTGGTTTCCTTATCGGCACTGTGCACAGATATTTTCCTGGTTGGTGGGGAAGCATTTACGAGGTTTTCTGCTTTCACACAGTTTCCATATAAGTAGTACCTGATTACCAATTAAATTTCTGTCCTTTCCTCATTTTCTTTAAATTGAGAAGGGCTCCATTTTGGAGCGGAACAGTAAAATCCCACTCCAGGAAGACTTCTGGAACAAACTCGGCCTAGCCACCGGCTGACTAATTTATCCCCATGAGAAGGATACAAACTCACCCTGGCTTGCCTGGGTTTTCCCTGTTTTTAACACTGAAAGTTGCGGGTCCCAGCAGCTCCTCAGTCCCAGGCAAGTTGGGACGGTGGGTTGCTGTACCTCTAGCTAACCCTTGCGCCATGTGCTTGATGACACCTAGACGGTCTCACTTAATGCTTGAACAACAGAAATAAAGAAGCCAAGCCAATTTTATGGCCCTGGGCTACAGCTTGAAACCACGTCCAAGCATCCTGCCAAATAGACATATTAGAAAATTAAACGAGAATTTTATCAAGTTGCCACCTCGTAACAACAACACAGGAATCTGAATCCGCAAATTGCTTGATTTCTGAAAAAAATCTAAAATTTAAATGTCATTCCTTTATATTAAAAATGGACCGAGTCAACAGGCATGAACTTTACCAAAAATCATGTTCCCAATTGTCACATTTCCCATATGGAAGGAGAACAGGGAATCCACGTCAAGATGAAACCTGGGTTTGTTCAAATTCTGCATTATGTAAAAGCTTTTCATTTAAAGTCATTTGAATGAAGCAAAAGGTCATGTTATCACTACTGCTTTATAGGAAATTGATTTCTTAACCTTCTAAAACTTTAAAAGGTTCATTTCACTTTGAAATGAATACCAATATATAATACATGACAAAACAGGAAAATCATAATCCCCGTTACAGAAGAACTTTCAGCAAGGAGATGTTTCTTTTATAGCTATGCTCTTTTTCTGGCTTCTGTTAGAAATAAGACAGGTAAAAGTTTAGAAATCAGGTTGTGTGTAACATCAGATAAGGAAATAAAGAAATTCAACCTCCTTCGTGATCAGGAAAATGACGATCAAAACCACAATGAGGGGAGCGGATGTGGATGTGGCTCAAGCTGCAGAGTGCCTGCTTCCCACAAGGGAGGTCCCGGGTTCCGTCCCCAGTGCCTCCTAAACAACAACAACAAAACAGAAACAACAACAACAAAACAGAAACAACAAGCAAATGAATGAAAAAAAACAACTCAGGGGAGTTGATGTGGCTGAGTAATTGAGCACCAGCTTTCCACATATGAGGTCCTAGGTTCAATCCCCAGCCCCTGTACTTAAAAAACAAAAACAAAAACACCACAACAAACACACCACAGTGAGTCCCTATTTAGCAGAAATTAAGAGGCCTGGCAGTATTGTGTTGGGGAGAAAATGTGGATCAAAAGGTTCTCATATGTTGCTGATGGGAGTTTAAATTGGTACAATTCCTTGTGAAAACATCTTGTAAAGTTAAAATTCACATACCCTAAAACCAGCAATTCCATTCCTAGATGTGTAACCAAGAGCAGCTTTTGCACAGGTGATGTCCATACAATAATGTTCATAGCAGCACTATAATAGAAAAAACTATAAACAACCCAAAGCCACATTGATGGAATAACTAAATAATTCTTGGTATATTCTCACGATGGAACATTATACAGCAGTGTAAATGCTCTACACTCAAATACACAGCTACATTCAACATTATGGATGACTTTAAAAAACTCTAAAATTTTATATACAGTAAGATACTCTTATTAAAACAACTAAAACTAAGCAACACACTTTTAAGAATACATGTACAATAAACTGTATTTCTTTTAAACTGTAAGATTCAGGAAATGTTACTTCTATTTGCAGGCAGGCAGGAGCAGGGGAAGGGGAAACATGCAGATAGATGTAACTTATGGCAAATAATTCAGATGTCAGGTGGCTGATGGTTTCATACCTGTCTATTATATTATTTCATTAAACAAACACACAAAAAAGAGGACCATTCAAGGATCCGTGAGGAGAGCAAGGATTATGATTGATCCATTTCTTCATACCTGAGGTCAGAAAATCAAGAAAAAATACAGCGGAATTTTTCCCTTCTACTTGTTAAAAGATCAGTAGTTTCTAAAGGTGTAACTTTTCATTGTTTATAAAACAGTTTGAAAGCAATTAGATTGCTATCTGTGCCAAAAGTTGTGGTCATTTTCTAGGTGAAATGGATGAACATCAAGAAGAGCACAATAAATCTGAGACTGAATGTCACACTTCAGAACATAAGGGAGCAGATGTGGCTCAAGCAGTTGAGCGCCTCCTTCCCACATGGGAAGTCCTGGGTTCTGTCCCCGGTGCCTCTTAAACAAGCAAACAAACAAAAAACAAACACCAAGGAAACAAATGAAAAAAGAAAACAAACAACTCAGGGGAGCTGATGTGGCTCACTGGTTGAGCGCCAACAAGGTCCTGGGTCCAATCCCTGGCCCTGCTACCTCAAAAAAATAAAACAAAAAACCCATAAAATCAAAATTTAAAATAAAATTAAATTCTTGCTTCTTTTTTAAAAATAATTCTTGCTTCTTAATTTTACCAATATATTTAATTTTTAACAGAGAAATGAGATTACTCGGAGAATCCATTTTCCAAAAAGCCAGATATGACCTTTAAAGTACTAAGTCCTTGAAAGCAGATACCCAGCCCAAAGCCATGACTATAGGTGAAGTGTACAGTCCTGCATTGGAGCCTGGATGTTATTGGGACAATTGGCAAAACTCTGTGGGCTTCTGTTGATTAGACAGTAGTATGTATGAGAGTTAAGTCCTGGTTTTGATGATTAGGCAGTGGTTATGGATGTAGGAGAGTATCTTTGTTTTCAGGTAATACATATCAGAGTATTAAGGGGAAATGGGGTACATTTCACCCTTAAATAATTCAGAAAAAAGTGTGTAAATAATTCCAGAATAATATAGAGAGAATGATAAGGTACATAAGGTAAAAATCATCAGGGATTTAAAAAACTATTTTACTTGTGATATAATCCACTGCTGACATTTATTTTGATTCTCAAATTGTCCTGAATTTAGCTAAGAGCCCTCTCAAGACGGCTGCTGTGTCCTTTTGACATCTCTCTTCAATTTTTGAGGTCCTTGTTATTTCTGGCACAACCAGATGCTTTGGGCTTATCTCCTACTTCCTTGCCCCAGCCCTGGAATGAGACATTTCTCCAAGGAGCCCTGATTATTTTGATTGGAGAATGGTCGTTGGTGGAGTGGGGAATGTAACCCAGGATCTGGGCTACAGATGTACTTCTTGCTACTGGCCATTGTTTCTAGGCCCTTTTCAAGAGACAGAGCTAGGAAACATTCTTTTAAAAACTCATGAATTCATACTATCTCATACTCCAATCCAGCACCACAGGGAGCTTCCTCTCCTTCCTGCATCCCATATTCGTTCCTTCCATTTGCTTTTTATTTTGCTTACCAGCTTCCTCTTGGAAAGCCCTCCCCACACCAAGCCTGTATGTTTGTGCCCAGCTCTTCAAGGCCCAATTTTCTGCTTCATCCTTTGAACCTGGTTTTATTAATTAGGAAAATAAAGTTCCTCATGATCACATCTGATTGCCTATTAGTGATAACATCGAGGAGAGGAAGATCATAAATTAGGTGCAAAGGTTGAGGGCTTTTACTAAATCTCCTGGGGCTTTAAAAATATCTGTGCTGACAGGAAGAGTCTGGAAGGAAATAGAACCAAAGATATCTTATGTTCATCTCTTTCTATATTTTCCATTTATGTCACAATGACTTTGTTCATATTTCACAATATGACTTTAGGATTTTGAGGCAGAAAAAAAAATATGTATAGCCTGGATGTCAACACTCCAATCCGACAAATCCCAAGTGGGAGCCGGTTGCGTGGGTAGATATTCAAGGCCTGACTCTCTGCTAAAGGTATCCAAGGCCCTGGGGCGACGGGAGGCCAGGGAGGGGCTGGCTGAGGAAGAGCAGCAGCTGCATGGCTCGACAGACCCAGGGCCTATTCCGAAGTCCTCAACCCAGGCTGGGGCGCGTCAACTCCCCTTGGCCCCGTCTCCCTTCCAGGCGGTTCCGCACCGCCCCGGGCGCTCCTTCCCACCCGGCCCTGTTTATCTCCGGCACGAGGACCCACTGAGCCCGGCTGGCCCGGCTGGCGGCCTTGACTATGGTCGAGGTCAGCTGGGGACCCGCGGCTGCAGCCCCGGCGGCGGCGGCGGCGGCGGCGGCAGCGGCAGCAGGGGGGTGGGGTGGGTGGGGGGCTGTGCGGCTTGGCGGCTGCGCACGGCACGAGCCAGTCAGCGCGCCGCCCCCGGCGCGCACGCCGCGTCCACGTGGGCGCCCCGCCCCGCCCCAGCCTGCCCCGCGCGCACGCCGTGTCCACGTGAGCGCCCCGCCTCGCTGATTCCTGTCGCGCCGCTGCCGCCGACTTTCCCGGCACGTGAGCGCGGCGTGGCCGGGGTGGGCCGCCGCGGCCCCTCCTGGAGGCTCCCGGAGGTATCCCCCGCCCCACGCGGTCTGTTTTTGTTTCCCTCTGCACGGCTTTTTCTTTTTTTCCAGGAAGTCCCGGGAGCGGCCGTGCTTTGTAAACCTGCCGGAGGAAATAGCTTGGGAGGTTGTTGATTGTGTCCCGGAGGTGGAGGGTGGAGGGCGCTGGAGGCGGGCTGCTAACCACTGAGGGAGTATTTTTGTTTTTAAAGTTTCAATTTGTGAGATTGCGTAAGAGCGTGCAGTGTTTATCTTTGATTTGGGAGTAAATAATGTAACTGTACCATGCTGCGCGATGCACTATCCCTTATAACGTGTGTAAACAACCCACCAGTCAGCTCTGGGAGAGACCCTTTGACGGTCAAGGGCCACAGTGGTCCTCCAGTGACACCACGTCTGCCTCCTCCGTACGTGCTGAGAACCTGAGAACCGGAACCCAGACAACGTTGAAAGGGTCTGAAGTTAGCTTGGGATGAGTGACTAAGCTAGTGAGGGATCAGAAAATCAAGTCATGAGGGACGGTTAAAGAACTGGAGATGTTTAACCCAGGCGAGACAAGATTTAGGGAACATGTGACAGCTTCTGCAAATATTTGTAAGGCTCTCCTGTGAACAGGTGATTGGTCTGGACCTGTGTTGCCTCAGGGGACAGAACCAAGGCTTTCAGGAAGTAAACTTTGGGTCTCTTACAGAGAAGAGGCAAAATAGGTTTATGGAGTCACCACCAGGGTCTGATACCCTAGGTGTTTACATATGTTAGTGAGAGGGTGGAGCTAAAATTCAAATCGTGGTTTGCTGGACTCTGAAGCCCTTGCCTTTATGTGCTGCATCTGTTTGAATGGTGGAATGAGTTACTCTGGGAGTAATGATGCTGCCAAAGGGTTCTGCACTGTTGGAGTGCATTGAACTAGAGGGTTTACCCAGCCCTGTTTACCTGTGTCACTCATTCTCTAACTCAGGTGAAGAGGGAGACTGTCCTGGGCCAGGTGAGGCTACCAGGGCTACTCAGGGATGGAGGAGGCCTTCTACCTCAATAACAAATCACATTTTCCAGCAGAGTACCCATTTCTGACCCATCATCCCTACAGAATGCCCTTGTACTTGCTAAAACAATGAACTTGACTTTGGCTTTGACAACTGTGATGACAGTATCCAGCTGCCATCCATCCAGTCTTTCCCATTTCCTTCTAGCCCTTCCATGTTAGAGAGCTGACACTCCTTCCCCTCTTATACCAGGCTCAAAGTGGGGCCGACCCAGGAAGAGCTGAGGTCTAGAGGAGTAAGTTTGATCCAGGTATTTTTCAGCCTTGAGGCAACACCGTATACATTGCCCTGAAACGTCCGGAGGGAAACACCTGGGTTTTCAGCTCTGTGGCCCTCAGAGCTTGGCGTTTGAGAAACTAAGCCTGCAGGCAAGTGCGTCAAGGAAGTAACCCTCCTTGAAATTTTGGATTGTTTTCTGAATTCATAGTTTTACAATTTCTGAAAAGACAGAAGCACTTTAGGAGTCTCTCTTTTGTCTCCATCATGTTTATGAAATTGACAAATATAAACCATTTTAGCTTTCTTGGGAAGATAGGGGTTATGGAACAGGTATAAAGAAGCAGTCCATTCAATATGTGTTCATCCGTTGTAACAAATGTACCACACTAATGAAATTGTGTTAATGTGGGAAAAGTGTGGGAGAGGGAGGGAGTGGAGCATATGGGAATCCCCTATATTTTTTATGTAACATTCATGTAATCTAAAGCTTCTTTAATAAAAAAAAATGACTCAAAAATATATGTCAGAAAACAAAAACAAAAAACAGTCCAGGGGTGGGAGTGTGTACCTTGGGTTTTGTTGCAATTACTTAGCAAGAACCCAGCCAGAAAATACCAGGCTGAGCCCTCTCCCCGCAGAGGAATTTGTCACCTCTCTGCTCTGCACACAACATTTAGAGCTGTAGAGAACAGCTCGAAAGCTTGGAAGGTCTGTTTTCCCTCCTTTCATTAAGTCTCTTGCATTATTCATCCTTAACCTCCTTGGTCTCCTTTCTCTCCTCTGCCCTTAGGGTAGTAAGGATTTGGAGATCTGCAGAGCTAACCCAGCCCTAAGCAACACTGTAAAGAAGGTGAAATGATGTTTCTGTTGGCCTGCTTCCTTCTGGTCCCTTTCTCCCCTTGGTAAGTTCTTAGCTTTCAAGTACTGTCCTCCTTTCCCCTCCTTTTCACCCGAGTCTCCAGATTCTTCATTTGAGTACCTTTTAAATGATAATAGCTCAGTTTACATTTGAACTGACCTTCTGCTGGAGGGATGAAATCCTAATGATGGACTTCTGGGCAAAAACAGCTTAGGGGGTAGAGTGGGGGACAAAGGTAAAGTCACATTGCTTTCTTCTTTCCCTTGCCTTCTCCACTCCCCATCCCAACCTCTCCTACAAAGGGGAGCTGTGGAGGTGGTGGGAGGAGTGTGGATCACTGAGGGAAAGCACCTTTGAAGACTTTACCTGGGATCCTCCACTTGCTTTTGCTCCCACCTGCAGTGCTAAGGTACGTCCTGGTCACCCTCACGGGCCTTCATAGTGTGCAGTTCCAGACATCATTTATAGGGGATGTGGGATTCATTCAAGACAGTTGAACCTCCCAGGCCCTGTACTGGAGGCTGGGGGTGGAAGAGGCAGAGCAGTGTGATGCTGCTGAGTCTGGACTCTCGAGTCAGATTCCCTGGGTTCAAATACCACCCGTCACTTGCTAGTTTTGAGGTTCCTTATTGGCTCTGTGCCTCAGTTTCCTCACCTGACACTCAGTGGGTAGGGGGGTAGTGGCTGTGAGGAGTAAATGAGTTACCAAACCCAAAGCACTTCACATAGGCCCTGGCCCATGCTTTGTGCTTCATGAGTGGTTGTTACTCTTCCTGTCTTCAAGGAGCCCTCAGTCTAGGGATGACAGCTTTGCGGTGGCTATTGCCACCCACTTCTGTTTGAGTTTAGTTGGGCTAGAAATTACAAGGATGGCGTGGCCAGCCCAGCCGCTGCCCCTGCTCTCCAGTGATAGCTGAGCTCTTGCATTCAGGCCTTCCCTTACCGGGGAAAAGCCAGGCAGACTCCAATGCTCTGACTCGGTATCCAGGAAACTTCCAAACAGTCCATCTGCCCAAGACAGAGCCTTCCAAAGTGGTTCTTGGTCAGTATGCTCTCCTTTCTGCCCCCACAAAGTTCTCTAACACACTCCCCCTTCTCATACTTTACTGCCAGCATGGTCCTGCTGGGGTGCTTCTGCCCAGGGAAGAGCCATTTTCCCATATTTTCTCATGTATCTCTAGGATTGTGATGGGCTCTCTGGGAGCTACAAGCAGAGCTGGATCCTACTTTTAGGGAAGGGAAAGTGAAAAGCAGGTCAAAACAGGGCCACAACTCAATGGAGGGAACCATCAGTAAATTCAGAGGTGACCTGCCTTCCCGCTTTCTCTGGGATCTTAGATTTTGGCTTCAGGCCATTGTGCCTATTCCTCAGGCTTCCCTGGGGGTGACCCTAGATAGGGAGGAACTGGCTCCTGCTGGCTGGTGTGGTGGGGTGGGTGCAGAGCAGGGAGGAGAAGGCGGTTTGCCCATGGTAGGCTTAAAAATTTGCAGAATTTTAAAGTATTCTAAAATATTTGGTACCCTCCAAACGTTTATGCCCTGGGGTGAAACCCTAGTCCCTGAGCTCTGTACAAAATTGGCGACCAGCATCAGAAAGCTGAGGAAGGACTGGCTCCTGCCTGACTCCTAGGTCTTTACTATGCGTTTCCTTAAACCCTTCCCACCTGCTTTTAGGTTCTGGGTCTAGGATACTGAAGAGATTGAAATATTGGCAGTATATATGGCTTCCTCTCTGAAAGACTATTTTTCCTATTCCCAATTTGCAGGAACCTTAAATTAGTACCATTTTGGGATTCATTTTTTGCATTGCATCTCCTGGACTTCTTTTTGTGCTTATTTTGAAGAGGAGTCATGCCTCAGGGGCCCACCCTCTGGTGCTTTAATGAGGAGACCTCAGCTTTGCTTTCAAGCAGGAAAGAGCTGTGTTTATCATTTACCAGAGCTCCAGAAATAGATTCTTATCCCAAGACACACGGTGGTGGCATGCCTAGAAACAATTTGAAAACCTCTGTAGCTTAACTGGTCACCTTGTCTCAAGGGACTTGTTGGGTCGTTTGGTGACCTAGGAATTAGGACAAACACAGATTGCTTTAATGTTAAAAAAGAAATGCACCCTCCAGACTCAACTCCCTCTTCCAGTTTATATTTTCTTTCTTATTCCTCTAAGAAATGAAGTAGAGAAGACAGACTTAAACTGGAATAAAAAGTTCAGCTATAAAAATTAGCAGGGCCAGTGATGGTGTAAATAGGGAAAGATAAGAACTGAAGTTGTGTGCAAGGAGGAGATGGTCAGGCGGGAGCAGGGAATGTGGCTGTGTGGCCCAAGCAGTGAACAGCTGGGTTGTGGGTGTTGCCGAGGAATGACAGCCTGGCGGAAGGTGCCTCAGAAAAGCCAGAGATACTAGGGACCCTGAAACAGCGCATGAAGAACTCTTTCTTACATCCAGCCGTTGGGAAAGGCGAGACCTCCCCGCTCATATCCTTCTTTAGTTCCCTAAAGTGTTACTTTGGATGCAGGAAGGAAATATAACAACCTCTCTTTTGAGGTTTAACTTTTCCTTTTTAATTTCCAATTTTTATGAAAATTTTACAATATCCATATTATATCTGTATAGTAGCACATGTGTATAATTTACAGATAAGGAAATATCTTATTGGGAGGTAGTAAGTAGTTCGAGGTAAAAAAAAAAGTTTGGGTATCAGTGCTCGAAGAAATGATGACAGAGTGGGGAGAGAACTGGTACTTCTCAAACTTGAATGCATATGAATCATCTGGAGGTCTTGTTAAAATGCAAATTTTGATTCAGTAGGTCTGGGCTGGGGTCCAAGATTCTGCAATTGGAAGGATTTTTCGAAAGTGTGAGATAGGATGCTGTGTTTCCCCCCTCCTTTTTCTTTTTTTGCTGTAATGTTCCATTTGGAAGCTTAGTCATAGAGGGAAGCCCAAAAACCACCCGGTTGTCAGGAACAGATGCTGTGACGTCACCTCCCTGGAACACTCAGCCGTTATCCTGTAGTCCTTGAGAAAGTCCCCGCTTGCTTGGTGGAATCATCAGAGAATTTGCTGGGATCGTTTCCCATAAGGGATGTGTCATGTGCTTCCTCATGCCAGTTTGCTTCTTGGTTCAGATGTCCTCGTAGCCCACTTCAGAGGAGGTGAAGGTGCTGGCTTTGCAGGCAGAGATGAAGAGCAAAATCCTCAGAAGTGAGGAGAAAGGGGGAGGCTAACAGGCATGCCCCTGAGAGCAGGGAAAGCCGAGCCTAGCATTGTAGTTCCTCTTCTACCATTCTGTACTGCGTAGACTTGGAGTATTTACTTTACCTTTCCTTGCCTCAGACTTGGCAATCTGTAACACAGGAATCATAACACTGCTTCTAATGTTAACTAACATTTGTGAAGTGCATTTAAACACTGTAACTTAAATATGCAACTCCATGAGGCCAGTCTTTTTTGGATCATTTTCCAAATGAGGAAACTGAAGCTGTGAGTGGTTAAGTGACTCATCTAAGACCCCAGGGCTCCTAAGTGGCAGAGCAGAGACAAAAATTCTCCTGACTTTCTTGCTCAGTGTTCTATTTCAGTAAAAACTCTATGTTCTGGGAGTCAGTGGGAGTTAATAGGCTTGAGTTTTTAAAGGACTTAAATTCATTCATCAAATAAGTACCTGCTACATTCCTAGTTTAATCTAAGTATTCAGAATTCAAATATGAACAAGACACAGTCCTTGCCCTTAAGGACCTTATGGTCTGTGGACGCGGAAAAATAAGCACAGATGCAGTTACCAAACTGTGTTGAGTGCTGTGATGGGAGACATAGGAGGGTCCTGTTACCCATAGGTGAACTGGAGGAAGTGAAGGCTGAATGATGCCAGCCATGTAAAGATGTGGGAGGGAGCAGCATGCAAAGATAGACCAAAATAGAAATGATAATTATTAAGTTTAAAATTTAATAAAGATAATTTTAGTTACTTAATGCTCATTAATTATTTCTTCTTGATGGATTGATAGCTATTCATTGCTATGTAATTTCCTTATTTAACACTGCTAATAATCTTGGCTCTGAAATCTATTAATGTAGGTACTCCAGTTTTTTGTTGATAAGTGTTTGTATGATATATTTTTTCCATCTTTTTACTTAATCTGGCTGTGTTTTTATATTTAAAGTGGATTTCTTACAGTTGGGCTTTCTTTTCTTTTTTACCCAATGTGACAGTACCTTTTAATTAGAGTATTTAGACCATTTACATTTAGTGTAATTATTATTTTCGCACAAGAACCAAAAGCTTCTTGTCCTTCATTCCTCTCAGAGGAAAGAGGGGAGCATTAAAGAGGTAGGGTTGTTCTTCCAGTCTATTTTGTGTAGCTAGGTCAGGCTGAGCTAAATGAGGTTTGGCCTACTTTTCTAAAGTCAGATTTCCTTAATAATTGGCATGAGTTGATGACTTTCGTGTGGAGCTTGTGGAGATGAGGTCTTCAAGTTTGGAGT
The DNA here is from genome assembly GCA_029593785.1 of Cabassous unicinctus. Lineage (NCBI taxonomy): Eukaryota > Metazoa > Chordata > Mammalia > Cingulata > Chlamyphoridae > Cabassous > Cabassous unicinctus. The sequence continues at coordinate 19,387 of JAQZBX010036947.1, forward strand.
CCTGGTCTCTCTGCATGGTATTTCTAAAAGAATTTTTAAAAATTCTCGCCCTCACCCGCCCCCACCCTGAGATGGCTCCCTCGTCTGTCTGCTTGCTGTCTGCTTGTCTTCTTTAGGAGGTACCAGGAACCGAACCTGGGACCTCCCATGTGGGAGGCGAGTGCCCAACTGCTTGAGCCACTTCTCTTTGCTGGTTGCGGTGTCTGCTGGTTACAGTGTCTGCTTGTTGTGGCGGTTGCGGTGTCTGCTTGTTGTGGTGCCAGCTAGTTGCGGTGTCTGCTCATTGCAGCAGTTGCAGCATCTGCTGGTTGTGGTGTCTGCTCCTTCTCCTTAGGAGGCACTGGGAACCGAACCCAGGACCTCCCATGTGGGAGGTGGGCGCCCAAATGCTTGAGCCACATCTACTCCCTGCATGGCATTTTTTGATAAATTATTGGTGGTTAAGAGAGTTAGCTTTAGGAACCACTGTACCTGTTCCCCCATGCCCACCATTTAGGGTTTCTAGCCTTAACCCTCCAATCCCTTTCTGGCCTGAAAAAGCCCACTGACCTCATTGTGGTAACATCTTATGATTATGAGGGGCTTATCAAGTCACAAAGAGTTTATAGAAAGCACATTATCTCAATGTGAAACTTACGGTGTTATAGTTGTATGTTGGGCAGTCCTGATAAAGGACTGGAAAAATCTCTTTGAAAACAAAATTTCTAAATCCCTCCCTCAAGCCTAAAATGTGTCTTGCAGGCCTGGTTTGGTACATCTTGTAACAGAAGGGATTGGCCCTGGGCGTGGGAAAGGTGACTGTCTGCTTCTGTATCTACACCATCCAAATGGAAGATCTTTCTCCTGGGTAAACAACTAGATGCCCTGCTAGTGTGCCCTTTCACTGGGCAGCTCAACCATAAGTTCTTAGAGATCCGTAACAGGACCTGTTGTCAATGGGAGTGGTCTTCTTTATGCTCAGAGCACAGGAAGCATGATTTTCAGCACCTTAAAATGGAACCGGAGGTACAGGGTTCCAATAACAGGGACACCTTGACACAGTGATTGGCCACCCTTCAGATCTGGGTATTCCTAAAGCACAGGTGGAGTCTTTCATAGTTATCCTTGTGGTTAGTGTTGTCTCAAGAGTCCTAGGACTGCCAGAACAAAGTACCACAACCTGGATGGTTTAAAACTTTGAATAGAAGTCCAAAATCCAGGTGTCAGCAGGGCCATGCTCCCTTTGAAACTTCTAGGGGAGAATTTTTTCCTTGCCTTTCCAGCTTCTGGTGGTTACTGGCCATCCTTGGCATCCTTGGCTTGTGGGAGCATAACTCCAATCTCCGCTGTCATCGTCATGTGTCGTTCTTTGTCTCCATTTTTCACATGGCCTTCTCTCCTGTATCTGTCTTTTTGTCATAATGGATTAGGGCCCTTCCTACTCCAATCTGGTCTATTCTTAACTAATAACATCCTCAAAGATCCTGTTTACAAATAAGTCCATTTTAACACGAGTAGGGTTTAGGGATTGAACATGTCTTTTCAGGGGGGACACAATACACCCCCCTGGCAGTGGGGAATGGTTTAAAATACCCATCTAAAAACAGAGGCACTGATGATCAGGACAATTTAGAAGTTTGCCTGGGCCTGGAAAACTTCTGACTGAAATGGTAGAACTCACCTGCGCTGAAGAACACTCTGTAATAAGCTCCTGGATCTTCACAACCTAATAAGCCTCATGAAGCTCCATTATTTCCCATTAGCCATCATCCCTGTAGTTATTCAAGTCTCCTCAGTATTCCCTTACACAGGATCTGTGTTCCTCTCCTCTTGCCTTGGCCCATGCACTTCTTCCTACCTGGGGCGTCCTCTCTCAGTCCTCCTGCATCATCCACCACTTGTTGCCTTGGGGAACACCTTCTTCAGAACTCGCTTCTTGCGATTTCCTCCATAACGCCTTCCCTAACTTTTCTTGGCAGATTGGAACAATGCTGTAAATACGTCCATCGGGCCTTTATGCACTTTTATAAAACAAACTATGACATTGTTCTCTTCACTTGCATTTGTGTCATCTCCACTTGCAGGCCACCAAAGTCACAGCCAGTGCTCTGTAATCTGTGTGTTCCTAGTGCCAGGCACACACTTGTTAAGAAAGCTGTCCATATTTTTTTACTTCTGTAGTATATCTACTCAATTAACGTATTTTTAACACCTGCTTCCTGTAAAAGAATTGTGCTAGGTGCTGGGTTGGATAAAAAAAAAAAAAATAGATATGTTCAAGCTCTGAGGAAGCTTAGTGTGTGCCTGGGAACCTCTGCCCTCAAAGGACATATGTAAGCAGAACACTCTGGGCTTCTAGGATCTTGGCTTATGTCACATAAAATAATTTAAAGACACGCCATAGGATAGGCAAGGGAGTAAAGAGTTTATTAAGAAACAAGGAAAGAAAAACAGTACACAATCTGAGACACAGATTGTGGGTGTGCTGTAGGTTTAGTCGCATGTGGGGCCCCAGGTTAGGCCTTTTTAAGACCTTTCCTCCTCCCCTTTCCTAATGTTGGGGAGAGGTCCCAGCTGTTTGCTGTTCTGATTGCTTGCCCCACCTGTTAGCTCTCAGGGGGCCAATGGGGAGGCCTGTTATTTGGAGGTATCTGGGGCTTCCCCTTGACCCTGGAAGAGTTCCAAATGGAACCTCATGGCCAGGGTCTAGGTGGGGTCCTTCTGGCTTTGTCTTTAGTAGCAAGGGGTTTCCGGGTGGGGTCTCATGGCCATGTTCTCTGCCGGGTCCCAGCTGCCTTCCTTCATTCCCTATACTAATCTACCTCAACTCCTCCCCCTCAGAGAGTTTACACCCTTACTCTTAAGGGGAGCTGAAGGGCAATGGTAATTCTTCTGTAACTGCTTCCTGCTGGTTATGAGGAGTGAACCCTGTCTGATAGAATGTAAAACCCTCTGACTATTCTGTTGAGGTTGAGGGAAGATGAGTCTGGCATCACGGTTGGAACTGGATAAAATCCCCACATGACTAATATCTTGCTCTGGAAGGTGTTGATTCTAGAAGAAATAAACTTAGAATTTTCAAGATACATGGTCCTACTAAAAGAATAAAGAAGATGGTGGTAAGCGGGCCCAAAAAGGGGCCCAGCCATGACATACTGGACCATGAGAGTGAGAAAGACCAGATGCTTTTAGAGGCTGCATCCTCCCAAAGTTGATGGGAAACAGCATTCTTTCTTGAGTTCTTTTATGCTGTTGGTTAACTCTAGGGAGAGATTGTGGTAGACCTGCTGGGTTTGGTATAAACTGCCAACCCCAGTTCTCATGGCAGTGGTTATGCCTAGGACAGCTAGGAGAGGTATGAAGAAAGGCACTGCACTAGGCACAAAGACAGTATAGGCGACAAGACAAGAATATGGCAAGCAAAATAAAGACAGTACTTAAGAGAGACATTCTTTTGTCTTATGGGCACATTCATTAACTACTTAGAAAATGAGTTGTTTACTTTTTTTTTTTTTTTTTTAGCAGGTACCAGGGATTGAACCCAGGACCTCGTACGTGGGAAGCAGGTGCTCAGCCTCTGAGCTCCATCTGTTCCCCAATGAGAGTTGGCTTTTTTGTTTGTTTTGTTTTTAGGAGGTACTGGGGATCGAACCTGGGGCCTCGTGTATGGGAAGTAGGTGCTTAAGCACTTGAGCTACATCTGCTCCCTACCAAGACTTTTAACATGTTCAATATCCTATATATGATCTAGAATAGAAGAGATATTATCATATTCATCAGGCATCTAGGTACAGTACTTAATACTAATCAATGCACAAATTCTTCTTTGAGCTGCAGTTAATAGATCTAAGCTCCGGGTATATAATACTATGCATATTGTCTCTCCATGGGAGAAGGATATAATGCCAATTGGGTTTTAAGTTCTACTCACATTACTCTAGTAATTATTGCCCCACTTGGTATATCCTTCACACAGCCACCATGCTGTAGCACTGTTGGCCCTTTGAGGGAACCTCCAGTGTTTCACTGGCCTGGTGCATAGCACCCTTCGGCACTATGAAACGGAGCCAGTCTGGAGGCGATGTCCATTGTAAATCTGCCCATATCGAGCCATCGCTGGCTGCTGCAGGAGTCTGAAACTGCAATGTACTCTCCATCCTCTTCAGGAGCATAACCAGTGATGTGGTAGGTACCTTTATTATTTTAGGGGTCTAAGTGACCAACCTAGCCAATAACTTAAATGGAGAGGCACCATGCAGTGTACTGAAGGCCTGGTTTGAATGCACAAGAGAAAGTGGTTATATTGAAGTCTAGCTCTTAATTTTTATATACTTTTTAAATACTTCCAATGTAATGTATAACATATCAAATGAGCTTAACTACTTAATATTTTACTTTTACACTTTTACCATGATTACGTTAATTAGCAGGTATTTTACTTTAGCAGTACAGGAAAAACTACTTTCTCCATTATTTTATAACTGATGATTCCCAGTGGAATCAAGATTTTCTTTCCTAGTTATTTATGTGGGAGGTATGGGAGGTGGGGAAGAACATGGGAATCCCTCTAATTTCCGTGTAACATTTAGGTAATCTAAGCACCTTTAAAAAAAAAAAAAAA
>JAQZBX010036948.1:0-23987 GCA_029593785.1 Cabassous unicinctus
GTGTTCATATTTTTTTGTTGGTCAAATCACATGGAAAACTATTGCAATGGAATAGAACATATATCTGATTCTTGGCTTAGGTATTACTAATGGGTAGAACTGCACATCAAATAATTATCAGATAATTCCCTGTATAGGTCCATATGCTATCTATATTACTGAAAAAATTGGTGATGTACTAATCAGTCATTCATTAATTGTAATTAAAATTATCAAGTAATTTTTTCAACATTAATTGAAAACTGTTGTGTGAAATGTCTGTTCAGAGAAGTAACATAATTATGTGTGCATTTAAAGGAAATTTTTTAAAAATAGACCAGAGTGTAACATTTGGGAATAGTTCAGTAATTGTCATTCAGTTGTTTAAATATACAGAATTTATCTTTTTTATCTAAATAATCTTGAAGACATTATGTTGACTGTGGCAAGCAAGGCATTGAAGGATGAACATTATATGACCTCACTGAAATGAATTAAGTAAACTGAGCAGACTCAGAGAGCTATTGTCTGTAAGATAGGTTAACAAGAAAGAGAAGAGAAGGTTTTGAGCCATCACCCATAAGGACATAATCTATGGTAAAGTGATACAGTGTAGCTGTGTGTTAAAGAGATAGGACAGGATGGTAGTGATATTATTTGGTTGGGTGGTGCAGGGTTGACAGGTGGGTAAATTGGGAATTGTGGGTTAGAAGACCCAGGACAGTTGGGGGAGAGTTGGGAAAGGGTCTAGGTGAATATTTGGGATATGGCAATATGACAAGAAAGGGTCACTGGTTTAGGGTGTTTGTTGGGGGGGGCATTCAGGACAGGGTGCACCTGGAGCAGGCTTCTAGGGCATGTGAGAGTGTTCACTCTGTCACAATGTGTTTTATCAGTGGGTAGGGACCTCCATAATGAGTGGGAAGGAGATGGACTCCCATCTTTAGGAGGACCAATTCTTTCAGAAATAGACAGGCAGGGGTCTCTCAAGGCCAAGGGCAGTTCCAAATAGGGGGAAACAAACCAGTGTTTCAAGACCTCTTGTTGCATATTACTATGAATCTTGTCATCCGAGTCAAGACAGGGGGTCGTCGTGGGCCCCGGTGTATGGGGAGGGAGGAACAGAATAAATAAAACAGGGGGCATTTAGTGGTCAGTGGAAATGTTCCTCATTACCTTACATTGATGGATCAAGGACTTGGAAAATATCATCAAATTTATAAAAGTGTATGGTCTAAAATGTAAATCATACTGTAAACCATTGACAATGTTTAGTAGCTATGTTTTACTATTTGTATATCAGTTGTAACAATGCTACCATCAACATATAAAAATGTATTAATATGGGGGGGAGGGGGGAGATAGGGTATCTGAGAGTCTCTTGTATTCTGTGTGTGACTTTGCTGTGACCTAAAACTTCTTTGAAAACAAAATGAAAGATAGTGAGACACTGGGGAATGAGAGGAACAAGGTGCCATGGTACAGACTAGGCAACAGATAATGCAGTGATAAATATTTAAAAAATTATTTTTTGTTTTCTCTCTTTTTTAAAATTTTTAAATTGCCTTCATTTTTCAAATATTCCAAACTGTTATTTTATTTTATTTTTAGTTATTTTTTGTTTTCATGTATTTTATCTCTTACATTTAAGCTTACTATTATTTCATTTTCCTATTAAATGTATTTGGCTTTTGCATTGCCTTCATCTTTAAAGAAGTTTTGGATCACAGAAGGGTTAGAATTAGGTGGGAGAGGATCGTAGTGGGGAATGTAGGGTATGGGGGGAGCATGGGAGGAACTTCACCTGAACATACACATAAGACCTATAAAATTGTTCAAATGGTCACAGGGCATTGTCACAGTGGGTGGGGAATCATTCAATAAATGAAAGAATGCTGAATTCCTATCCTGTAGCTCTGCCACATTCTCCAAGGGAGCAGCAACAGTCTCCCAAGTGCAGGGGCAGTGTCTGGCGAAGGAGAATGGTCCACTGATGGGTTCTCATTTTTGATGACTCACCTTAAAAAGAAGAAAGAGCTAAAATTGAAGACCTTACTGCACACCTGTGAGGAATTGGAAAAACAACAACAAACTAAACCTAAAGGAAGTAGAAAGAAGGAAATAACAAAGATTAGAGCAGAACTAAATGAAATAGTCAATAAGAAAGCACTAGAAAAAATAAACAAAACCAAAAGTTGGTTCTTTGAGAAGATCAATAAATTGACAAACCCTTAGCCAGACTAACAAAGAAAAAGAGAGAACAGATTCAAATACACAAAATAAGGAATGAGCAAGTAGATATCACTACTGACCGCACAGAAATAAAGAGTATCTTAAGAGCATACTTTGAAAAATTATATGTGATCAAGTATGATAATTTAGAGGAAATGGACAAATTTCAGAAACTAAAAAACAACCGTCATTGATGGAATAAGAAATTGATGAAGTCAATAGTCCAATTACACAAAAAGAGAAAGACTCAGTCATCAAAAAGCACCTAACTAAGAACAGTCCAGGACCAGATGGTTTCACAGCTGAAATCTACTAAGCATTCTGGAAAGAGCTAACACCAATCCTGCTTAACCTCTTCCAAAAAATAGATGTAGAAGGAATATTGCCTAACTCCTTCTATGATGCCAACATTACCCTAATTCCAAAGCCAAATAAAGATACCACAGGAAAGGAAAATTACAGACCAATTTCTCTAATAAACCTAGATGTTAAAATCCTCACCAAAATACTTGCTAATCACATTCAACAACATATCAAAACAATCATGCACCATGACCAAGTGGGTTTCATCCCGGGTATGCAAAGATTTTTCAAAATAAGAAAAGCAATGTTATACACCACATGAAGATACTGAAAGAAAAAAAGCACATGATCATCCCTATAGATGCAGAAAAAGCATTCCACAAAATACAGCATCCTTTCCTGATGAAAACACTGGAAAAGATAGGAATAGAAGGAAACTTTCTGAACATGATAAAGGTATATATGAAAAATCCAAAGCTAACATCAACTTCATTGGGGAAATTCTATAAGCCTTCCCTCTGAGATAGGGAACAAGACATGGATGCTCACTATCACCACTTCTATTTAACATTAACTTAGAAGTATTTGTTCAGCACTGAGGTAAGAAAAAGATATAAAAGGCATCCAAATTGGAAAAGAAGAGGTACAAATTTCATTGTTTTCAGACGACCTGATCCTATACTTAGAAAGTACTGAGACATCTACAAAAAAACTTCTAGATCTTATGAAGGAGTTCAGTAACATCGCAGGCTGTAAGATCCATGATCAAATATCAGTAGCATTTCTGTACACCAATAAAGAGCAATCTGAGGAGGAAATCAAAAAAATAAATTACAATAGTAACTGAATGAATCAAACACGTAGGAATAAATTTAACTAAAGTTGCAAATGAATTATATACAGAAAACTGCACTGCACTGTAAAGGAAATCAAAGAAGACTTAAATAAATGGAATAATATTCCCTGATCATGGATAGGAAGAATAAATATCATCAAGATGTCTATCCTACACAAACTAATCTACAAATTTAATGCAATCCCAATAAAAATCAACACTGTATATTTTAAGGAGCTGGAAAACGTAACTGCAAAATATATTTGGAAAGGTAAGAAGCCCCGAATTCCAAAGACATTTTGAAAAAGAAAAATGAAGTTGGAGGTATCACACTACCTGACTTAAAAGCATTCTACAAAGCTACAGTGGTCAAAACTGCATGGTATTGACACAAGGATAGACATATTGAACAATGGAACTGAATTGAGACTTCTGATATAGATCCTTGTATATACTGTCATCTGATATTCGATATGGCAACCAAGCCCAATCAGTTGGGAGAGGCTGGCCTCTTCAACAAGTGGTGCTTGAAGAACTGGATATCCATATCCAAAAGAATGACAGAGGAACACCATCTCACACCTTTTACAAAAATCAACTCAAGATGGACCAAAGATCTAAATATAAGGGCCAAGACCATAAAGATCTTCAAAAATAATATAGGGAAGCATGAACAGGATCTTGTAATATGAAATGGTTTCATGAACGTCACACCCAAAGCATGAGCAATAAATCAAAATATAGATAAATGGGATCTCCTCAAAATTAAAAACTTCTGCTCTTCAAAGGAAGTTATTAAGAAAATAAAAAGGCATCCTACCCAATGGGAGAAAATATTTGGCAACCATATATCTGATAGGAGCGTAATATCCAGTATATATAAAGAAATCCTACACCTTGAAAATAAAAAGAGAAACAACTCATTTAAAAAATGGGCAAGTGACCTGAAAAGACACTTCTCCAAGGAAGAAATACAAATGGCTATAAAGCACATGAAAACCACACCGCTAGCTATTAGGGAAATGCAAATCAAAACTACAATGAGATACCTCCTTAGACCCATTAAAATGGTGGCTATTAAAAAAACAGCAGACTATAAGTGTTGGAGAGGATGTGGAGGAATAGGAACACTCATCCACTGCTGGCCATAATGTGGAATGTTCCAGTCCCTGTGGAAGACAGTTTTGCGGTTCCTGAGAAATCTAACAATAGCTCTTCCATATGATCCAGCGATTCCACTGCTGGCTATATACCCAGAAATATTGAAAGCAAAGACACAAACAGATATATGCACATCAAAGATCATAGCGGCGTTGTTCACTATTGCCAAAAGTTGGAATCAGCCCTAGTGCCCATCAACAGATGAATGGATAAACAAAATGTGGTACATACATACAATGGAATATTACTCAGGTGTAAGAAGGAATAAAGTGCTAACACATGGAATAATCTAGATGAATCTTGAAGACATTATGTTGAGTGAAGAAAGCCAGGCATTGAAGGATGACCAGTACATGACCTCACTGATATATATTAAGGAAATTGAGCAGTCTCAGTGAGCTATTGTCTGAAACATATGTTTACAAGAAAAAAAAGAGAAGTGAAGGTTGCGAGCCATCACCCATATGAACATAATCTAAGGTAAAGTGATAGAGTATAGTTGTGTATTGAAGCATAGGTACAGTGGGTAGTGATATTCTTGGGTTTGGTGGTGCAGTGCTGACAGGTGTGTAGATTAGGAAGGGTGGGTTAGAATACCCAGAATACTGAGGGAAAAGTTGGGTGAGGGACCAAGTGAACACGGGATTTGTGGGTATGAGGTTGAAAGTGCAGGGGCAGGAATGCTCTTCTGGCAATATGACAAGGTAGTGTAACTGGTTTATGGTGTTGATTGGGGGGCACTCAGGATTTGGAACATCTGGAGCAGGCTTCAGGAGAGTGTGTGAGAGTTCATCCTCTCACAATGTGTTGTGTTGGTGGGTGGGGACCCACATGGTGAGTGGGAAGTGGATGGACCCCATCTTTGGGAAGACTGACTCTCCCAGAGACAGACAGATGTGCACCCCTTATGAAAAAGAGTGGATCCTAATAGGGGAAAAAAATCAGCATGTGAAGATCCCTTGATGCATGTAAATATGAATCTTGTCATCCAATAAGTCAAGACAGGTGGTTGCAATGTGCCCCAGGGGGATGGGGAGGGAAGAGCAGAAAAGATCAAACAGGGGATAATTAGTGGTCAGGGAAAATGTTTTTCATTACCTTACAGTTATGGACACAGGATATATTAAATATCACAAAAAGTTATTAAATTAAACCATCTAAAATATAAACTATACTATAAACCATTGACAATGTTTAGTAGCTATGTTCACTATCTGTATAACAGTTATAACAATGCTACCATCCACATACAAAAAAGTTTTAATATGGGTTGAGGAAAGGGGGAGGAGTTTGGGTATATGAGATACTCTAGTTTTCTGTGTGTGACCTAGCTGTGACCTAAAACTTCCTTGAAAATTATATGCAAATTTGGGAGGCACTGGGATTGAGATGGGGAAGGTGCCACGGTACAGACTGGACACCAGATAATGCAGTGATAAAAGGAAAAATGTCAAAATTTTATAAAATAATTTTTTCCCATTTTTTGAATATCCCAATGCTTTAATTTTATTTTATTTTCACTGTTTTTTTTAAGTTTCCATGTATTTTATCTCTTACATTTAAACTTATTATTATTTCATTTTCTTATTCATTGTATTTGGCTATTATATGGGCTTCATCTTCAAAGGTTTGGATCACAGAAGGGTTAAAATGGGGCCTGGAAAGGATCATTGGTGAAGGGCATCAGGGATGGTGGTTCCATGGGAGGAAGTTCACCTGAATATATAAAAAGATATATAAAATTGTTCAAATGATCCAGTTGTGGGGCATGGACAAAGTAGGTGGAGAATCACTCAATAAATAACAGAATACTGAATTCCCAGCCTGGAGAGCTCTGCCACATTCTCTAAGGGAGCAGCAACAATCCCCCAAGTGCAGGGACAGTGTCTAGCTAAGGAGGATGGTCGACTGATGAGTCCTTGATATTAATGACTAGCCTTATGAGTCTTTGCTCTTGTAATTGAAACTTGGTCTATTGTTATGGGGAGTCAAAAGGGTGCCACCTGAGAGCCTCCTTGTTACTCAAATGTGGTCTCTAAGCCAAACTCAGCATATGAATGCATTACCTTCCCCCTAGCATGGGGCACTACTCCCAGGGATGAGCCTCCCTGGCAATGAGTGATTAATACCAAGTACCAACTGGCAATACAACTGGAAAAAGTCATTGAATAAAATGGGGGAAAGGTAAAGACAAATGAGTTCATATGGATAAGAAACTTCAAAGAGAGTTGGGAGATCATCCCAGAGGGAACACTTATGCACACTACATTAGGATCTCATAGAACACCAAAGTGGATATTATCCCACACAGAGAGGTTCCTGAAGGCTCTGGGGACACCCAAGTCCTTTATAAGGAGGCATAGCTCCAGAGAATGATGCCTTGTCAGTGGGCTATACTTTGGAATCTGTGCTCCAGAGAGTGACAGAGTTAGACTCTAATTAGTCCTCCCTGCACATGGTCAATCAGTCCCTTCTATTCAAACCTATATGCAGTGCTGGGGTTTGTAGGCATACTTCCAGAGACTGGATTCTTTGGCCTGCCCATGTGCCAGCTGTGCCTGGAATCTTGGTGGAGCTGCAACTCCTACTCTACAGGAGTAGGACTCCCCCAAGTAATATGGTGAGGAGATGATGATGGACAATGGTCATCCCAGGGAATGTAGAGAGACTGCAGCTGCAGGAAGGATAATCACATCCATCTTATCCATGGGATATAAGCTCTGTCTCACTTGGAGGTTTAGGTGACATCAGCATCTCAGGGTCCTCAGGATTTTGGGAAGAGCTATGGACTAGAGTGGATGTACTGGTATTCTATTGTAGACATATTGTGATTTAAGCAATGGAAGAAATTACAACATTGATGTGGAGCCAGTGTCCACTGGATGCTTTTGGGGCAGGGAGACAGAAAAGCAGTTGTAATACGGGGTCTTTTTGGGACTCGGAAATTATCCTGAGTGACATTACAACAACAGATGTAGGTCATTTTACATAAGCATATAACATGCCGAACTCTGTGGGAGAGGGTGTGGTCTATAATGTGAACTATGGCCCATTCTTATTGGCAAAGCCCCAGGATGTGTTTATCCATTGCAGGTGATGTGCCACACTAATGAAGGATGTTTATGTGGGAGGTTGTGGGAGGTGTGGGACACGGGAACATGTGAATCCTTGTAATTTTTTGTGTAAGAATTATGTAAGCTAAGCAACTTTTAAAATATATATATATAAAAGTACATGACACCAATATCCTTTATCAGTGTGGGACATCACCCACAATGGATGTTGTGGGAGGTGTGGGAGGTGGGGAACATGGGAATCCATGGGAATCCCTGTAATTTCTGAGTAATAATTAGGTAATCTAAGCAACTTTAAATATGTATATATATAAAATAACATTTATGTAAGAAAATGCACATATATGCATATGTATTTATATATCATTTTTCAAATATTGATGTGTACTGTGAAAAATCTTGAATTTTATGAACAATAAAAAAATAATAAAATAAAAAAGTAAATGACAAATAAAACCTGTTTTTATGTGGATGGTAGCATTGTTATAACTGATATACAGATAGTGAAACATAGCTACTAAACATTGTCAATGGTTTACAGTATGGTTTACATTTTAAAGCATACAGTTTTATACATTTTGATGATATTTACCATGTCCTGTGTCAATCATTGTAAGGTAGTGAAAAACATTTCCACTGACCACTTTATACCCTCTGTTTGATCTACTCTAATGAAAGGTGTTTATGTGGGAGGTAGTGGAAGGTGTGGGAAGTGGGGAACATGGGATCCCTGTAATTTTTGTGTTACATTATGCAATCTAAGTATCTTTTAAAATATTAAAAATACAAGGAAACAAAAACAAACAAAACAAAAGAAGTTATAACAAGAACAAAAAAATAAACAAAGAACTTAAATATTAAAAAATAAAACTTCATCAACCATTTCTTTTGCCAATTCTTTTATCTTCAAGACAGCACTCACCAAGGGGTGGGACTCAACACCCTGCTGATGTGGCCCAGTTAACACCCCAATCATAACTTAATTATGCTGAGATTAGCAGAACAGTTTACAAGCATAATTTAATATCTATTTTTGGAAATCATAATTACCTCAAACTACTAAACTGTAACAGCAACCATGGACAATGGAGACTTATTTTTATTGTAGTAACTGGAGAACTTGTAACATTGATATAAACCTAGAATGTACCAGGGGTTCTGAGAAGAGTGGGAAGGAAGAATAGGTGGAACAAACAGCATTTTAGGAATTGTATTGGAATTGTTCTGCATAATATTGTAATGATCAATACAGGCCAGTATACATTTTGTAAAACCTATAAAATATTACAGGATAAAGTGCAAACAAAAATGTAAACTATAGACCATTGTTAGCAGGAATTATTTAATATTTGTTCATCCATTGTAAAAAATGAGGCAAATAATATCAGAAGTTATTAATAGGGGAAAGTGTGAGGGTTATATGGGAATCTCTTCTAATTTCAATGTAACTTTTATTTATTCTAAAACTTCTATAAAAATAAACTTTATTGTAGGAACATATTTAAAAAAATAAAAATTAAAAAAGGAGGAGGAGGTAAAGGCAAATGAGTTCAAATGGCTAAGAGACTTCAAAGTGAGTTGGGATGTCATTCCAGAGGCAATGCTTATGCACATTTCAGTAGTACATCATAGACTTCCAAAGTGGATATCAACCCAAATAGAGGGGCTCCTGAGGGCATTGGAGACACTCAAGTCCTATGTCAGGATGGATAGCTCCAGAGTTTGATGCCTTTCCAGTGGGCCCTACTTTGCAGTTTTTCCTCCTAAGAGTGACAGAGTTGGACTCAAATATGATTTCCCTGCACGTGGTTCATCTGTCCCTTCTATTCAAACCTATATTTGGTGCTGGAATTTGTAGGTGTACATCCAGAGACTGGAGTCATTGGGCTGGGCCCAGAATCTCGGTGGAGCAGCAACTCCTACTGTACTGTTCAATGGACTCACCCAGGATACCTGAGGGGGACATGATGATGGACAATGGCCATCCCAGGGAATGGAGAGAGTGGGCAGCTGCAGGCAGGATAATCCCATCCATCTTATTCAGAGGATATAAGCCCCCTCTCAATTGTAGGTGGACAGGACATCATCATCCCAGACTCCTCAGAATTGGTGGAAGAGATATGGACTAGAGTGGACTTACTGGTATTCTGTTATAGACATATTGTCATTCAAGCAATTGAAGAAATTACACCCTTAATTTGGAGCCAGTGGCCACTGGAGGCTCTGGGGGCAGTGAGAGGGAAAAGCAGTTGCAATACAGGGGCTTTTTCAGGACTTGGGAATTGTCCTGAGTGACAGTGCAATGATAAATATAGGCCATTTTATATCATCATATAACATGCAGAACTGTGTGGGAGAGAGTGTGGTCTACAATATGAACCATGGTCAATGCTTAATGGCAAAGCCCCAGGATGTGTTTATCCATTGCAGGTGATGTGCCACACTAATGAAGGATCTTTATGTGGGAGGTTGTGGGAGGTGTGGGAGGTGGGGCATAAGGGAATCCCTACATTTTTTGTGTAACATTTATATAATCTAAATATCTTTTTAAAAAACAAAAATAAATAAATATTAAAAATCTAAAAAATAATAAATAAATAAAACACATTAAACTGGCCAAACACAATAGAAACAAAAAATCAAAAAGAGAAATAAAATAAAATGTACAATATTACAAAGTAGTGGTTATATGTATTTGTTTTTACATATGTATGTATAAAACTCTATATGCATATGTGTATGTGTATATATGCACATGAACACACATTTTAAAGTTAAATAAGTGGTTCTAGAAAATCAGTTTACCACAAAGATTCCTGGGAAGTTAATGCTTAAAAAGTAAGGCATGTTGGTTTTGATTCAAAATCAGTCAATGATGAGATTCTTAATGAACTTAAAGGTTGGAGATAAAGGTATTCTTTCTTTCCAGATTAGCTATTTCTTCCTACTTGTTTTCCTCTAATTTTTCTCCTTTCGGTGCTCACATTAAACTTTCCTCTGCTCTTAAAGGTGGCTGTTGTGTGAAGTGTCAAGATTCCTTATGATAAGGTCAGACCATGGACACAAAAGTCCGTGCAGCTGCTTTGGAGGAAATCACTGAGAAACAAAGAGAAGTCATATGTACACTGCTCCATCCCAGTGTACCTGGAATTCTGGAGAAGTCCTAATTCCTTCAGCAGCTGAAATGCTTGCTTTGGGCTTCAAGAGACCAAAGCACTTGCAGGTGAGACTGCTGTCCCTGGTGAGTGGGTGCCCTATACATTCCAGGATGGGAATGTGCTGTTGTCAATTATTCTAAGTCAGCAGGCAGCTCTCCAGCCAATCCCTGAGAGGCTCCTCTGGATTGCTCACTTCAAAGTTGCTGGAGTTGATCTTGACAGTCTGAACACTTCTATCTTTACTTCAAGGAAATATCCAAGTATAAACATAACAATCTGCTCTAATCCATGTGTGTCACCTAGAGAATTCAGGTGGTTTATCATGAAGCTCAAAGGATCTGTTGATGTTCCCTGGAAAACAAGAGTCTAAAAAGATTGGGGACAACATTTTAGTCTTCATTTGTTTGTATACTTTAGTCACTTGATACAGCATGATGAAGTTCAAAGCTTCATAAAGTTTATTTTTCAGGATAGCATTGGAAAATGCTGCCTCTCTTGTCATAATCTTTAATTCCACTACATTCAGTCCACTGCATTTTCAATAATTTCACATATTTACATAATTTTCAAAACACGTTTGAACCTGTGTATTTCTCAGGACCAAAACTGTATTGCTTAATCCAATTACAACCTTGTGAAAACAGCAGTTTTTTGAGAAGTTTAATTATGTCGTTTTCTTTCTTCCAGGATGGAAAAGGGAGGCCCTGGCTGAGTATCTGAAATAACACTGAACTCAGCACATCATAGTTATTTCTTTTTACTTGTTGGACACATTTAATGTGATGCCACCAAAACAGTTCCTCATAAGTCTTCCTCATCAGCTTGGCGTGAGGCAGCTCTCCTTTACATTCTCTTGCACAGTAACTGAGTAAAACAACTTAGCTTTCACACTGAGGTTCCTTTTGAATTTTCTCTGCAGACAGCCAGTCCACTACTTCAGCCGCTGCCCTAAATATAAACACTGCCTTCTGATGCAGCAGAGGTGGGCACCAGAGATGAAACTGCCAGCATCACGGACCCCTTCGCAAATCTCAACACCGTATGGAAGACTTGGCTTATAACTAGTGTCCGGCAAAGAACTTTGGCATTTCCTGCTACGGAGGCACGAGGACCCTTCTGCTCCAGTGTCTGCGGGGCGCTCCTCCCAGCCTCGAAGCCCGCTGCGTGCTGAGAGGGCATGGAGCCTCTGAGGGTGGGTGCAACAGATTTGGCTGCTGCCAACCCACCTGGCTTGCTTCTGAGCTCTGAGAGGGCACGGGTGGGCACAGGTTTAAAGTAAACTTGAAATGAAAAGTGAAGCATATTTTCCAAGCAACAACAATAATTTATTTTATGAAAGGGAATACTTTTGAGGTTTTTTTTTTTTTTTTATTAGTTCTCTGTATCTTCTTCTACCACATGATTACACTGTTTGGCAATTAGAAGATGCAAATGTTTTTTTAAATGTTTTTAAGGATTTGGTGTAAAAATTGATTGATGTGATCTATCTTTAACTAACAAGTAACTTGGTCCATTTGGCATTTTATTTACTAAGGATGTTTTATTCAGTATCTGAAAGTTGAAGGTATTTCTGTCATAACTGTAAACTTATCACAAAAGTCTTGAAACATATTCTCATACTCTTATTTGCATATCTTTTTGGCCTGAAAATCTGAAGCCTATTTCAAACTGGCATGTTTTAGAAGATTCAATAAGAAAATAACTATGTTTCATAGCAGCCTTTTGGATTTCCTGAAGATTTTAGTGAGAAATAATAAAACATTGTTTCTCAAAATTTTGGAAGTTCATTTTAATAAAATATAGCATCTAAAAAAAAGTGAACACGACATATATGTAATATTTAAATAATTATAATAAAGTGAAGATCTGCATACCCCCCACCTGTGATAGCAGTTAGAATACCAATACTGGTTCCAGAGCCTCTCCCTGGTGGCATTTCCCCCCACCCCCACCACACATATATTCCAGCCCGATTTTTGTACTATTCCATTATTTCTCTGTGAAGTTTTACGACATACCTGTGTAACCTTATGTAAGATAAAGGTTTGTTTTGCTGTTTCCAACTTTATATGAATGGAATCCTAGTAACAGTATTCTTTAATTCCTTCTTTGGTTCAACATGATACTTTTAAGATTCATACACCTTGATGCAAATAAATTGGTTTAGTTTTATTGCTATATAGTGTTGCATTGTGTGGCTATAATGTCTCAAATTTATCCATTCAAGAATGATGAGCATTTGGGAAATAACAGTTTTTTTCCTATTAATATTCTTGCATTCATATAAGAATGCAGAGTCTCCAGGGCACACAGCTAGGACTAAAATTACTGATTCTAGAGTAATGCCAAACAAGGAGATGGTACCAATTTACACTCCCACCAAATGTGCATGAGAGCTTCTGTTCATGACCTTGACAAACCTTGCTATAATCCAACTTCTTAATTTTTAGCTAATCTGATGGTTGGAAAATGGTGTTTCATTGTGGTTTTAGTTGTGTTTCTCTATTATTAACTAATCAGGATGACTATATTTTCGCATATTTATGGGCTATTCTTATTTAGTATAATATGAAACACCTTATTCAAGTATATTACCCATTATTTTGTGTTTTGGGGGTTTTTGTTTGTGTAATCTCTTTTTAATCATTATAAATTCTGTATACTAATTCTTTGTTAGTTTTACGTGTTGCAAATAATTTGTCCCAATTTGGGAAATGCATTTTCCTCCTTCTTTTGGCATATTTTAATGAACAGAAATTCCTCCCTCCTTTTGGTATATTTTGATGACCAGAAATTCTTAGTCATATTTATCATCGTTTTCCTTTTTGAATTTTGTTAAGGAATCATTCTCTACACCCACATTATAAATACATTCTTCTTTGTTATCTCTCAAAAACAAAAACAAAAAAGATAAGAGTAATACCAGAAGAATTGTGTGAAGATAGCATCAGACTAACAGGGACAGCTGAAAGCTTTCACAAAACAATGGAGAAAAAGCCAAAAGCTATTCAAGTGACCTTCCCTGGGGTTCAGCAGACCAGGGCAGTGCAACACAACTCCCAGGAGTGTGAGGGACAGAGAGGCAAGAATGTTCAAAGAAAAATGTGAGTTACCAAGTCCCCATGGTGGCCTGGAAGAGCTCCCCTCCCCCACTCCCAAGGTACTAAGCTGGCATGATACCACTGACTCACTGCAGCCAAATGAGAAAGGAACAGAAATCTTTCTCCCTATAAAGGGAAAATAGAGGGGGAGTCAGGATGCTTTTCATTAGTGAATTTGGTCAGCAGAGCCGGCTTTGAATCTCAGCTCTGGAGATTCAACACAGGAACACAGTTAAGCCAAGACTGAAACACCTCTATTGAAAGGTGCACTGAGAAGCACCATCTGCTGTTCAGTCTGGAAATTGCAGAGACAAAAAAAGTTCTTGGTTCTCCCAGTATCTTACCTCTAGGTGAAATTCTGCACAACACTAGTGAGTCCTTGGCCTGATTTTGATTACTTAAGCTCAGAAATTCCAAAGACTTAGAATAAGTTGAACCAAATATCAAAAAGAGCTGTGAAAAAAAAATAGGCAAGAGAGAGAAATCAGCCATCAGGGTAAATTAACCAAGAATTTCTGATGCTTAGATATCAGCAAAAAATTATAAACCATCCTGGGAAACAGGAAGAGATGGCCCAGCCAAAAGAGGTAACCAAATATCCTGAAGAGATATAGGATTTAAGAAAATTAATCAGTAATAATCACACAATTCTCCTAAATCACTTAAAAGGATTTAAAGAAAATATGACTAAAGAAATAAAGGATATTAAAAAGAAACTGGGTGAGCATAAAGAAAAATTTTAAAGCCTGTAATGAAAAGTAACAGAAGTTATGGGAATGAAAGACAAGATGAATGAGATTAAAAATAATTAGAGGCATATAAGTGCATATTTGAATTGCTCCAAAACAGAAATAGTCATTTCAAAGACAGAACATCTTACTGGAAAAGACAGGAGAACAGAAAGAGAAACTAATGGAGAAACTGGAACAGAGTCTTGGGAAATTGAATGACAATATAAAATGCACAAACATTTGCATTTTCAGTGTCCCAGAAGGAGAAGAGAATGGAAAAGGGGAGAAATAATATTTGAGGAAATAATGACTGAAAACTTCCCAACCCTTATGAAAGATATAAATGTCAATATCCATGAAGGAAAGCACACCCCAAACAGAAAAAACCTGAATAGACCTACCCCAAGACACCTACTTTTCAGAATTACAAATATCAGAGGTAAAGAGTGGATTCTGAAAGCAGCAAGAGAAAATAAAAGCAAAACATATGAGGGAAACTCGATAAGATTAAGTACCTTCCTCTTATCAGAAAATATGAATGAAAGAAGAAAATGGTACGATGTATTTAAGATACTGAAAGAGAAAAACTAACTGTCAAGAAATCTGAATCTTGCAAAGCTGTCCTTCAAAAATGAAGGTGAGTTGAAAGTCATCACAGACAATCAAAAACTGATAGGATATGTTATCAAGAGACCAGAATTACAAGAGCTACTAAAAGGAGTGCTGCAGCCTGAAAGGAAAAAAAAAGTGAGAGATTTGGAGAAGAGTGGAGAAATGCAGATTATTAAGAAGGGTAAACTAAAGGATAAGAAGATATTAAAACAATATTACAACAGAGAGTCAAAGGACAAAATGAATGAAGTAAGTAATACCTTTACAGTAATAACATTGAATGTTAATGGCTTGAACTCTCTGATCAAAAGACATAGACTGATAGCATGGATATATAAAATATGAGTCATCTGTATGTTGTCTACAAGAGACCCAACTCAGACATAATGACACAACCAGGTTAAACGTGAAAGGTTAGAAAAAGGTGTTCCATGCAAATAGTAACCAAAAAAGAGCTAGAGTAGTGATACTAAAAGCAGACAAAATAGATTTCAAATGCAAAACTACTATAAGGGATGGAGAATGTCATTATTTTTAGTAAAAGGGGCAATTCACCAAGACGAGCATGACAACATGCAGTTCCATCTCTTCTTAGAGTGGCTTGTTCCTCCATGGAATACAATTTCTGAGATAATTACAATCTCATGTTTCTGGTAGGCTCAAATGAATACCAAGTTTTCCTTCCTTATTTCCTCTCGCTGTTTACCCAACCAAAGCTGAAATTCTTTAATATAATCTTTCTAATACCCTCTTAATTAGAAACTGCATGTTTACACAAGGCATGTGCTCTTCATCATTGCAATAAGTAATAATATAAAATTGTCCTCCACAGGTGTTTCTGGGTCTTTGGCTAAAGAGCATTGACAATTACAAGGTTAGAAGATCTAGATGAGAGGATTAGCATTAATGGATACATGAGAAATTGCTCCATAAGGATGGAATCTATAAGGTACTGTCCAATGAATTGCTAGATATGTAAACTTTTAAAAGCACACATACAACATAAGACAAAAATATTCTATCAACAAAATATCCCATATGTTCAATAAAGATGAGGAAGTATTGCTGAACTTGATGATAAGCCAATAGGAAATAACAAACAGAGAGAAAAAGATGTTGAAGAAAAAAACAAAATATGGGCAAAGAAATATCTGAGAAATGTGTTACAATATCACACTCTTTCATATATATATATTTAGTGCACTATGTCACACAAGAAAGGGAATGCATGAGAAGAAATATTTAAGAAGGTAATGGCTGTAACTTTTCAGAATATAAGGAAAGACATCAAACCTCAGGACACTGATTGTTAAAATTGCCTAGGAAATTGAATAAAAAAAGCAAATCAACCATAAGATGAAACACATATCAACTCTTTGATCACACAACTTAAAAAAAACAAAGAAAAGTAGAAAATGATGATGAAAGTCCAAGGATAGTACATATCACATTTTGAAAACAACTCATGAAAATTATAACAGACAGCATCAAAACTGATGCAATCCAGAACAAAATGGAGAGTCATGTTTCAAATACTGAAAGATAATAACTGTCATTATAAGATTCAATAACTAATTTAAATATCTTTGAAATATAAAAACAAAATTAAATCTTTTCCAGGAATATTAACACACACATAGACAGAAATATATATCCAGTA
Organism: Cabassous unicinctus; assembly: GCA_029593785.1. Taxonomy (NCBI): domain Eukaryota; kingdom Metazoa; phylum Chordata; class Mammalia; order Cingulata; family Chlamyphoridae; genus Cabassous; species Cabassous unicinctus. The sequence continues at coordinate 16,847 of JAQZBX010036948.1, forward strand.
GATTTGTGCTTCAAGAATTTTCCAGGTATAAAGAGAATGAAAACAGAAGGAACCTTGGGTCTAATCAAATAAATAACATATATATAAAACTGAAGGTAAATCTATGAAATACTGGATTTGTAAAAATTTAATTGCTTTAAAATAATTGTCTACAGAAAAATTACATTGGTTCATTTTGAGGCTTGTGACACATATAACATTAAAATTTATCACAAAAGGGAAGTGGATGTGTCTCAAGTGATTGGGCTACCATCTACCATATTGGAGGTCCACGGTTTGAGACCCAGGACCTCCTGGTGAAAGGTGAGCTGACCCAAACAGAGAGCTGGCCCACATGGAGTGCTGGCCCACAAGGGGTGCTGGCTCATTCAGATTGCTGGCCCATGCAGGAGTGCTGACCCACATGGGGTGCTGGCTCACATGGAGAGCTGGTGCAAGATGATGCAACAAAAAGAGACACGGAAGAGAGACAATATGAGATGCATCAGACCAGGGAGCTGAGGTGGCGTAAGAGATTGAGCACTTCTCTTCCACTCCAGAAGGTCCCAGGATCAGTTGCCAGTGCCGCTTAAAGAGAAGACAAGTAGACACAGAAGAATGCACACAGAGCAGACATCAAGAGCAAAAACAACAAGGAGGGGAGAAAACAGTCAATGAATAAATAAATCTTAAAAAAAAAACAACCTTATCATAAAAACAAAACAAAGAATAGGAAAGATGAATTGCATCTCTACTACTCCAAGGTTAATAAACCCTAGGGCAACCACTGTGAAAGGAGGAGACAAAATTGCCAATGTAGGGAATGAGAGAAGGGATAACACTGTAGTTCCCCACAAATATTAAGAGGAGAGTAATAAAATTTTGTAAATATCCTATTGCTGTTAAGTTTCATTTATTAGATGCCATATACAATTTTTTAAGATGTTCACACCGAAAACATAAATTACTTGAAAAGGTCCATAGTAATTATTATTTTTCAATAATTCGATTATCAAGTAATTGACATTTTATTAAAAAACAATCTACAGGAAAAAAAATTATTTTCCCAATATGAAAAACTTATGTTTACATAAGACACTGAAATGTGAGCAGAGTGCTACATGAAACCTCTACATACATGGAGAAGAGGACAACATCTTGTGACATGGTAGAGCAACAACTTAGAAAACCCTGGGGACCAGGACTAACTCAAGGAAATGAGCTAGCACCAACCCTAGTACCTAAGGAGGATACTTTCCCCTTTGTTGAGCTACTCTGTTTCTGAAACCCTTTCTTTTTGTCTATTTATTTTTATTTTATTTTGTAAAGAAGATTTAGGTTACATTAATGCTTACATTAATTAATTAATTTAGGTTTCATTGAAAATATTGGGGATTCCCATATATCCCACCCTCTCCCCTCTCCCACTTTCCAACTTTAACATCTTTCATTAGTGTGTTATATTTGTTATAACTGAGCACATATTGAAGTATTGCTACTAACCACAGGCTATAATTTACATTATTGTTTACAATTTGTACTTCACAATTTTATAGATTTTGACACAACATAAAATGGACTGTATCTGTTATTGCAATATCATTCAGAAGAATTCAAAGTTTCCCCAATTGCCCCATGTTACACCTATTCTTCCCTCTCCCTCCCCTCAGAACCTCTGGTGGCCACTGCCTTTACAGCAATGCTGAAACCCTTTTTTACACCAGGACAGCCTATACCTAATACAGGCTCTTCCCTTATCCACATCAAATCAACTGATATATCTTTCTTTCCTTTAGAAAGTTCTTTTTTTTTCTTTAAATAGGATGATACACGTATTCTTGAAAAGATTTAGGTGGTATTTCCAATGTCATACTGTCTTCCCTCAGCATTTGTATAGAATGTCTGCCATCAATGTAAATTTGTAATTGATGTGGTTATTTTTGCTAATTTTTGGAAAAATGTGTTAAAATAATGGATTACGTTTCAACTCTGACAAGTATACATTTGTAGAAAACCAGTCATACCATAGGATATTGATGAAGAACATGAAGTCTAGTCAGTCTATCTGGGTTCAAATGTGACCTTATCCTTTAACCTATAGACTAACAATGATCCAGTTCTTCATCTCCCTGTGCCCCAGTTCCAGCTTCTTTAAAACTCAACCATTCAAGTACATTTATTGGGGCATTATTCTAGGTAATGGGGATAGAGGAATGATCCTAATTGGCAATAATCTTGTTCTCAGAGAGCTCTCATAGTGGAGGAAAACAGAGAGGAAACAAATGTTATATACAAATTATAAAATATTATTTGGTTTGCTGTTATGAAGAACAAATTCAGCAAATATGAGGGAAGGAACAGATGTGATTTTAAATAGAGTGGTGAGGCATGATCTTATGAGGAAGACAATGAGAAGAGATCCAGTTATCTGTGCAAAGCAAATTTCAGGAAGATTAAAAAATGGAAAAAGTCCAGCCATCATCAGGACTAATGAGTAGAGGGAAGGAGAAGTGTGAGGAGGTCAGTGTGGCCACACCAAATACAGCATGACAGACACAAGGATGAAGGATGCATTCAGAAAACTAAGGAGGAGAGGCAAGATCTTGTTGGCCGTGGAGGCTCTTAAAATGTTTTGATTTTTACCGATTTTGTAAGTCATGTAGGTTTTATGAAGTAAAATGACATGATCCAAATTACATTTAAGAGTAATAGTCTAGCCATACATTCAAATTAGACTCAGGAGGGATAAGGCAGAAAACAGGGAGGCAATCTAGAAGCTTCAACTATGATTTAAAGATGGAGATGATGGGTCTTTTCGCAAGGGTGGTAGCAGAGGAGGTCATGAGAAATAGTCACACTCCAAATATATTCTGTACAGAGAAGCAATATGCTATGGTGATGGACTGGTTGTGAGGTGTGTGACATAAGAGAAAATCAGAGCGTTATTCTTAGAACTTTCCTGAATATGCAGGTGGATGGTGTTCCATTTTCCTATACAAGTAGGAGGAGATTTTTTAAGCACCTACCCTACAGTTATCTTGAGAAGATAATCTATGTTAACTATATATTTAAAGTCTATTGACTATTGTCTAGCACTCAGTAGGTACTCAGTAAATATAACCAATTTTACACCATTATTATGTAATATGAACCATTTGCAAATAAAAACTAATGTTCATATTGTCATGCTTTATGCAGACTTATTTTAACATTATTTAAAAGTTCAACTTTTACAATACATATAATTTTTGACATAGCACCATGAATAAAATTAGTCTTAAAAAATACCTCAGACCAAATCTTACATAAAAACATGACATGCAATGAAATACATAGGGATAACAGGTACCTGCAAATGGTCTAGTGTCTTCATATTTTCCAAATTTATATTAATTTATTTAATAACAACATAAACGGTTTCTAAAATATGAAAGGATAGGATATTCTGTATTTAATTAAGACTTAAGGACTCCTGCATGATGGTGGCCAGGGGAGGCGGGTGGGCCCGGAGCCTCCAGGGCTGGTGCCACTGAGGATCTTGCGCTGGGGAGGGGCCAGCAGCCAGGAGTCCAGAGCGTCCTGGGGCTGGCAGGGCCCCGCGCTGCGCCGCCCACATCCATGCCATTTGGCCCAGGCAGCCGGTAAAGGTCCCACGCTGGGCCTGAGGTGGGAAGCCGAGGCCTAGACAGAGTCCAAGTTCTCAGAGCTGGAGTGGAGCCGCGAGCTGAACACCTAGGTTCCCTTTCTGCTGGCCCTGTCCAGACCTGTGTCGCCCCCGCAGCCATCACCACCACAAATGCAGTGCTCGGGTCACCCACCAAGAGTCCCGGTCTGCCCCCTGGTTAAGAAGGAAGCCCTCTCTCTGAACCGCACCACCCAGAAGCCTCTGCTGGCTCCCGCAGCCCAGGGTCTTGCTCCCAACCCACGTGCCTCTCTCCCTGGGCACCTTCCCTGGCCAGAGCCAGCTCACGCACAAGGGCCTGCACGGCCTCAGAAGGAGCAGCAGCGCAGGCCTCGGTCTCTGGCAGCACAGGGCCCTGTCGCCTTACAGGCCCGGCCCGGGCTGGCCCTGGCCCGACTCCAGCCTCTCTACCTTTCACTTTGCGCTCCACATCCCAGGTCCAGCGCCAGCACTACGCGGAGGCCAAGTTCGCCGTCCCCCTGGCACGGCCCCCTGGCCCCGCGCTCTCCGCCAACAGCCCGCTAATCCCAAGACGCTCAGCGGATGCCAGCCTGTTGGTCTCCTTCCACCAATCAGTCACCTGCTGCCAGCCTCCCTTGGGGTTCTGATTGATTATGAGCTGCTCGGGCAAGAGCTAAGCAGGCTTTTTCTGGTCCAGAGTGCGGAGAGGAGGGTGGCCTCACTGGGCCAGGGGGCTCTGCTGCAGGCAGAGTTCCACCAGCACCAGCACCAGCACACACACCAACACACATTCACCCCCTTCTTGGTGGGGCTGTCCCAAATGCTGCACACGCCGCCCACCGTACGCCTGCCATTTGACAAATACACTCCCAAGCTGGACAGCCCCTACTTTCGACATTCCTACTTCTTCCTGCCCTACCCTCCTGCCATTCCTGCTCCCACAGGGACCTTCTGGTCCCTGCAGAGTGCGTTCCAGCCCAAGATATCAAACCCAGTAGAGATGACCAGCTGGCCCTGTGCTGTTCACACTTTCTGCAGAAAGCTTCTTTGGTGCCAGACCTGTACCTGATGTCAGCCAGGAAGCCAGGCAAGTGGTGCGTGGTCCACCTGCAGATAGCTTGGCAGATCCAACACCACCAGCAGAAGGTCAAGCAGTTGCAGCTGGACCTCCACAAGCTGGAGATGGGCACAAAGCTGGACCTGTTCAGCCATCCTCCCACTCATCCCAGGACTGTTTGCTGGGTTTCCTGGATTCCACTGCCCGCAGTTTCTTGCCTGGCGCCTCTTCTCCAGCACAGGTGCCACTCATCCTGTCACCCACCCATTCGGACCCTCAGCCCATCACAGCAACTTCATTCACAGCCCACCAGGCACCTGGCAGAGCATTTGCACAGGTCAAGCACCTTTGGGAGCCTCAGAAACCTGGGAAGCAATGTCTTTGGAGGCCTGGGCAGCCACTTGCTGACCCCGGAGGACAGCGTCTTCACCTACAAGGAGGTGCTTCGCTGGACAACCTGTCCAGCCCCCACGAGGCCTACAACTGGATTCACCCGGCTCCACCCTCATTCCCCGCAGCATCTCCGTGGCCGAAGCTCTTGGATCACGAACACGTCTCTCCTAGGAGCCTGGCAAGGGCAAGGAGGAGCGAGAGCGGAATGTCCTGGAGAAGCCCCGCCTAGCGATCCAGGCCTTCTCTGTGTCTGCCCGCACCATGGGTCACTTGGTGAGCAGCCTCCTGATCCGAGGTGGCCACACTGAGCCGCCGACCGCCTAGTCCGACGCCAAGGTGATCCTCTCGCTGGCCAAGAAGCCCAAGTACGGGTGACGGCAGGAGGACGGCACCAAGCCGGCGCTGGGAACGTCCTGCACCTGCTGGGCCGTGAGCCCCCGAGCTGGCCGCTCCAGGGCGCCTTGAAGGTCAAGGAGGAACGCAGGGAGGATCCTGAGTCCCCGCTGTCAGGTGGCGTCCTGGAGCAGCTCCTGGACCCCGCGTCCCCAGCGAACCGCGAGCGCCCAGGAGAGCCACAGCGCTACGCGTGGGAGCTGCGGGACCACCGCCTCACGCGGTCTGGAATCCCCGGGCCGCGCTGGATCCGCCGAACCCCCAGCCGCCCGCTGCAAGTCCCCCGAGCTCGCCTAACTGGACCTCGGAACATTCTACCGCAGCCTACAGCGCTGGCGGGAGGCGCGTCGCGAGGCGCTGGAGCTATCCCACACCCGGGGCCAACACCTGGCGTCCCGCCTTTGCCACCTGGCCACTGCCGTGACGCAGTGGCTACTGGTCAGAACCCCGCTCGGCCCCGCGGTGCTCCGGGCCCGCCAACGCTGCTGACTACAGGTGGGCCTCCCACGCCACCCCCGTGCAGTTCTGTGGCCCTCGGGGCCAGAGACCCAAGGAGGCTCCCAGGCGGGCAAGCCGCAGGTGGTGGAGGCGCGGTAGTCCTGATCCTGGGTGTAGGATGGAAGCCTTGCACAGACCCTCTGACAGATGCACTGCTGTGAGCTTTTGTAATATAAGTTTGTAGAACCTAAGTGCACTTCCTAGGTCCTAGAGGCGCTTCCCTGAGTGCGCAGGGAATTGGACAGCTTTTCTGGAGGCAATTTCTTGTTTTCTGAGCCTGAGAAGAGGTGGTTGGGGAAAAAAATCAAATTTGTACATTATTTTAACAAAGGTGATATGCTTAATACATTTGTATTTTTTAAATTTTGTGGTCTTTATTTGAATTTGCAGTTGAAGGTCTCAGATACCTTGCAAAGAGCCTCAGGGTTTCTTTGTCTTATTTATGGAGAAAAAAGGGGTCACCTTGTCCAGCACCCTGTGAGGCTCCACTCATGCCCCCCAGGTGACTACAATACTTGGAAACATAATTACAGATATATATAAATAATAATAATAATAATAATAATGTTCAAAACTTTGGGTTTTGCCTTATTCTATTCAGAAATGTAAGAGAATTTTTTTGGTTTGTTTTTAAAAAAGAACAACAAAGGAAACAAGTGTAAAAAGTCTATAAATATAAACACGGTGTTAAATTCCTTACCCGGGTAGACTTTACAAAAATGGTTTCTAGAAATCTCTCTGTTTATTTCTTTAACATGGTCACAAAAAACCCACTCTCTTCAGTTGGAAAAACTCAAAAGTTTAACTGCAGCAACTCTACTTCAACTATGAAAGCACCTCTAGGCCTCCAGGGTCACAGGCTCTTAGAGCAGGCCCCAGCCCCAGTACTGCTGGATGGGAGCATCGGGTGGCAGCAAGCACAGTTTCTGTTGGCACTTGTGTGGATTGTGCAGTGTTCTTGGAATCTGTGTACCAGACAAGTGGAATCTTAGATGAGAGTTTAACGGTTGAGTAGGAAAAAAAAATCACTTTTGTATATTTTCTTTCCTGTGTGAAGTCAACAGCAGGTTTTGCTTCAGTGTTGTCCCTGGAGAACCCTGGCATGGTTTCCTTTTGGCTTCCAGTTTGTTTTCCCAGCCATCCAGCATCCCCATGTCCAGGTGTAAGCTCTCCTTTTT